>JBBCBC010000010.1:36060429-36353043 GCA_037126765.1 Stenogyne calaminthoides | reverse complement strand
AGTTTCTGAATTTGTTATAGGTTTCTTCTATGGCAACTCCAGATAGCTTTTTCTTCTTGAGTTTCTCTGTTATAGTCATACATTTATGGTTCAAACCATAATGCCATTTCTATGCTAACAATGAAAATGGGAAATATTCTTATATTTATGATGTGCTCTACTATTGTGGAACTAGATGTAAAATTGTTTCTCAATGGCTAAGTAAGCTAAATGATCAATTCAAGAAACATCATGACTTGCTCTTTAAAAGGGTCGTCAGATCAAAAACTCCAACATCACAACATCCATTTTCTGTAATTTATTGAATTTGAAACCTCACAGATCAGTTTAATATGCGAGTTCAGCGAAATAATGTTCTAGCATTGTAATCCAAGTTCAAACAAGTGACTTCCAAAAGTAGAACTCATTTTACTTTATCTCAATCAGCAGGAGGAATATGTTGGAATTTCATGTGCTAGCCCAGATGTTGGAGTGAGCCCTCGTGTTCATAGATTCCAAGTATGTACTTTTACAAATAATCACATTTATCTGTACCTTTTATCTCATTGCAAGGTCAGTGCAGTTTTTTGGTGTTCATACTTGTTGGCTTGATGATATCATATAAGTGCTAGTCCCTATTAGTTAGTATTGTGTTGTGTTAATCCATTTTATAGGTCTACATGTCTAATTTAGAAGTTTTGTACTGAAGTTGTAGAATGTTGGCATCACATTTCACTCTTAATATTCTACTTTCTTGTCTTCATTGAATGCATTCAATATATAATTACAACACATTGCAATTTCTTTATGTGAAGTTGTAATTCTAGAACATGCTCCCATATAGAACAAATGTATACAAGTAAAACATTTTCTGTTCAACAGTTTTGGCTACTGGAAATATTGCAGAATGGATTGACCTTATTGTTTTCTTGTTAGGTTGAGTCAACGATAGCTCGAAAGGAATATTTGCAATAACTGTTAATCATTGAAATTACAGACTTCAATAAATAATCCCTAATCTCGAATCAGGTTATCCAGAAACTATACATCTTGGTTAACATGCGATGGTAGCTAATCTCACATCTTTGTTTGAAGTAATCTGTAATCGTATATCTGAGATTGTGTTACAGCACCATGACATGAGCCAATTGTATATTGGTTCATGTAGCCTAACCCCGTTATTTGAGATTAAAGGCTCGGTTTGTTTGTTAGACTTCTCCTTGTTGACCTTAGGCAACACTATATTTCAACTCGAAAGAAGAGAAAAGATATAAATTTTTAAGATTTTTCGTACATTTGTGCTTACTATTCATGGAACGAAATCATTGTCTAATCTTAGCACAAAACAAGGTTTACTTTTTGATCATTTAGTTATGTTTTACTTTCACATACCATTTTTAGACAAAGTATATTGTCTTTTTAGGTACTCGATTCGCTGGTCAATCTCTTCTGCAGATCAAACATCTCCGCTGAAACATTGTGGGATGGTGGTTGGCTTTTGCGCCAGTTGTTAACTTATAGTGAGGCAGAGTTTAACTGCCATCATCTTAAACTACTTGAAGTAAGTTATGTTACATGCAAACTGAAAGTGGTTGAAGATGAATATCATCTGCCAATTATCCGGAGTTATTACTGTCTCAAAAGTAGTTTAGATCTATGGAACCCTGGAAAATATTAATTTAAATTATTCCTCTGAAATTATTTCTAATATATTTATTCTTTGACTTTCTTCTGGTCATGCTGACAAGTTTGGAAACCGCCTCTCAAAGTTTTTGGAAAATATTTGCCACTTTACCTATCTAATAAGTCTAGTCTGTCAAAGACTGTTTTGTCTTCATCGGATGACAGATAGTTTCTATCGTAGGATACATTCCATCATTGCAGTAATCGTGTTCTAGAAGAGGCCAAAGGAACTTGGTCTGACATGTTATTGACAGTTATTTGTGATGAGTGGAGAAAATGCAAAAGAGGTATGCAATTCTTCTTATTTCCTTTTCTTTTAAGCTTAGGACAATGTATTACAAGGCAAGTAACTCATGGTAAATGACTAATGACTAATAACTACTTTTAGCAATCGAAGCTGCTTCTCCACGAAAAGATCCAAAGTGTATGCTGTTGGCCCCATGCAAGTTAGCCACTGACGGTACCCCCCCTCTCTTTGTGTGTGTGTATATGTAATGCCCCTATATGTATATAAGCAGGCATCTCATTATTCTCCTTATGCCTTGCAGATAATGCTACATATGAATCTTCCTTTGCTGCTGGAGAAAGAATGTGCGAGACGGTGAAGGTTGCGCCTGACAGTATTTTCCTTATGATTATTATATTAATATAACAAATAACGAGATTGAAGTTAATCCTTCAAAAACTATCTGCCGAAATTCATAACGAGAAAGATGCATGAAGAATTTGCACACTCTGTATGAACTAGCTAGTGGGAAGTACCTGCACCTTTGTGCATTCCAGATGCTTCAGTGTGTAAAATGTTGAGCACATTTTAAATGACCACTTTATTTACTCTTAAGTATCTTGCCTCCTTAGGTATTCGCACTTCTTCATCATCTCCATACTTTCTCGCTTGGTAGTGTTTTACCAGATCAACCTCCTGTATCCTCTGCTGTTGATATTCCAGAAAAGTCCAGAGCAAAGAATGCTGGTTTAAATCTGCCAGAACTTAAAACAAATACTGAAATAAATCTCGGTAATTTCAGCTTTAAATTCCATCTGTTACATTGAAACCTTGATGCTTTCTTTTCTCTTTTCTTACTGTTACGACTGAGCACACATGAGAAACATTAATCGAATCAATGTTTTGATTTTACATGGTTTTGATTTTGGTTTAGTTCTTCCTATATTCAGTGGATGCAGTGGCTTGTCGGATTGCATTTGAGAGGGGTAAAGAAAGACATTTCCACTTACTAGCGCTCTCTATTGGTAGCTCTGGTTGGCTGGCCCTTGCTGAGGAGTTACCCATGAAACCACGGCATGGAGTTGTGCGAGTTTTAGCACCATTGTCTGGATGCAGTGTGAGTTTTTCACTTTTATTTTCTCTCAAGTTTTTCACTTTGAGTTCACATACATATCTATGTTAACTGTGTGGAATAGCTATATTACTGGACCTTGCTAAGTAGTCAGTAGATAGGATTAAGGATTGTGGAGGTGGTTTCCTGTGAGACTGCGTGGAAAAGTAAAAGTAAATATCTTTTCATTTTATCTTGGGTTAATTGCAAAATAAATCACACCCTTTTTAATTACAATATATGTTACTAAAATTCGCAACTCGATTTCAAATTGTTGCAATTCCACCACATGACTATTTTCTGGCAAGTCTTGCTTAGGTTGCTATGCATGAAATTGCAAAAGAATTTAAAGGTTTTTTATTAAATTGAAACAATAAAAAAATGTCTGTAAATTTATTTCCAATTTTTTCAAAGATTTTTCGGCTACCACGTCAGTATAAGTTATCGGAATATAACCACACAATTTAAAAGGTTTGTGTATTGAATTGCGAATTTTAAAAACATACTATGTTGTAATTGAAAAAAACATGATTTTTATGCCATTAACCCTTATCTTTGAAATATTACCTTTTAATTGAAAAAATGTTACTTATGTTTCTGTCGCACTGTGCGAGCGTCTCCTGCAAAAATTTGCAATGTGTGAATACATGAAAGAGGAGAGGATCCTTAACTTATTGGATCGCCTGGTTTACTAAGGGCAGTAGGTTGGTTGGTTAGCTAAAGTTAAGGAGTCCATTCGTTTGAAAGAAGTGCAAAATACGTAATTAAATTTCAAGGTTTGGTTTTTGTAGCTAAAACTAGATGTGGATAATCAGACACTTTATTTTGACCCTTCAGCCCAGAGTAGATGATAAACATACAAGATGGCTACACCTTCGAATTCGTCCCTCTGCGTTGCCGTTTATAGAAACAGAGAAGTATACTGCCCACGGAAAAGTAAAATCGAAAGCTCTGGTAGACGGAAGGTGGACTTTGGCATTTAGAGATGAGGAAGCTTGTAAGTATGCCCAGTCTATGATTCTTGAAGAAATCAAGTTGCAAAGTGATGAGGTGGAGAGATTCGTACGACCTTTGCTTGAATTAGATAGAAGTTCAGACCGTTCAAGTCCTTCTCAAATTATGGATAATAATAAAGTGTGAAAGCCAATTATGTGCAGAAGTTTGTGTTTTTGGGGTTAGTTCTCTCTCTCCTCTCCTTTTCTCTCTCTATTTTTGGTGGCAAAAAATGGGTGGAAATTTCTAGCAACCACCCATTTGTGGCTTGTTGGAAGTAGGTACAGAAATGTATACTAGAGCATGTAATAGTTAGTGGCATTCTTTGTATATACGAGACTACTAGTATCCTTTATTATCTTGTCAACTGGTGTTTCCTCTTTTACCAATTTTATATGAGGCAGAGCCAGTTAACATGCTCATTCACATTGGTAATGTGTCTATCATTGCATGCTACATCAAGAGCTAACTCAACCAGAGTTTCGACAATGGTCCTGTTTTAGTTATTGAGAGAGGAGAGTTGGGGAGAGAGAGAGAGAGAGTTTGTTGGATTGGATGGGGTAGAATTTTAGGTGAAGTAACACATTTGTTGAATGTCTTCTTAACTCTCTTGTACATGCTTAGGCTCCATTTGTTTATGTTTTGAGGGGATTTCAAATCATGTAAGGTGGATTTGAATAAAGTAAAAGATGTATTTGGATTTTGTATATACATAATTGGGAGTGAATTTTGTAGGATTTTAAAAAGTATGTAACTGATAATTGATTGTATACAGAGAATTGTGTGTAAAGTAGGATAGATAATATGTAAAGTAGAAAATGAGGAAAGAGTGTTGAGTTGGATAGACGGTAATAATTAAAAGTGGGTGGTAAATGATTAATAGTAATATTGAGAATTTTGTTGGAAAAAGGTAAGATATGAATACTATGTGTATTATAGATAGTTTATGATGTGGTTTGGTTAACAAAATATGGTGGCGTAAGCATGTGTGTGTATTCATAGCGGTAAAATGGTCATTTGCTTTACACCTAATATTTAACAAGAGAAAGGAGAAAAACTGAGTATGGATAAGAAAATAAATATTGATTTTTTTTTTTTTTTTGGATTTGGTAAACCATAATTTCTTCCATGGTCATCGGTAATAATAATAAATTGTTTGGAAAAAGTAACATTTTCATCCTCCATTGTGAAATTTAGTGATGCATTTTTTCTAATCATAAGAAAGGATTTGCCTGCATTTAATACAATATAATTCTCTTTAGAAAATGGGATAATTACGTAAATCATCATTTACTAAAGAATTTACAAGGAGAAAGATACGGAAAATTAATAAAAATACATTCAAATATGATTTCAAAGATGGCTTATGTGTTGTCTTTGCACATAATTCTGCATTTCTAAACACAGACAAGCACATTAAAGTTTACACAAAATTTTCAATGTTTGAACAAGAATTTAAGACCAAAAATCAGTTATCAGCGTCTCTCCCATAAAACTTGCTCATCAATTTTGCTCATCGTTTCATCATCGAGTCGTTTCCATGTCCTAATCCTCTCGACTCCACCCCAAGACTGTCGGCCTCTTTCAAGTTCAGCCAAAATGACTCTGCTTCGTCTCTTCAACCCAGCAATACCGTAACCATGATACCCAAATCCTCCTCCATAGCAAAACCACAAGCCTACAAGAGTCCCACATAAGTCATTCGTGTGATCGTGGCCCATAAAAACAGCCTTCACATCTCCCATTGAAACGAGTGTCTTGAGAACTCCCGAGTTTACGAGTGAACATGCTGGATATTCAAGGTACTGACCAACAACATTGTGAATGGGACCTTGTCTGATTTCAGGAATCGGGATGTGGAAGAATGCCAACGAAGGACTCTCAACATCAAGCTTTTGTTCCTGTTAGCGTGTTGCCTGAAACGAGTTATTACTTCTGAGGCAAAAGGTTTTTTCTTTTATATATGACTGAAACCTAAATAAGGATAGGTTTCATGACTAAAAAAATTACATAAATGGGGTGTCCTGAACACAAAAATGGGCAAACTTACACGACTACAAGAACATTTTCCCTAATCCTAAAATCTTCAATACATACAATTGCACGCATATATATGTGAAAATATCCAATATCTTTAGAGGTGAGAGATAAAAAATGCCACACAAGTGGTAAAGCTATAACACAATCAACATGCTATAATCTAATAAGTAATAAGTATAATTTAACAAGCATATGAATGTAGGCAAACATTCATTTTTGGGACCTTAAATGACAGGTTTTAAATTAGAGATGCTTTTACCTTAATTTTCCCAGAAACCCGACGGAGCCAGCTAAGCTGGGATTCTTTAATCCAATCATAAGTTCGAACACCATTAACAACGGCTCTATCCCCGCTATCAAGGAAATAAAAATTGAGCACACTGCTGTTTGCAAGATTCGAACCTGGAGCGCCCAATACTCCGAGATTATAGTTTCCAAAGCCATCGATGTTCCAAATAGGGTCCCGTTTGCTGGAACTGGAGGTATCTATGGGTGAAGGGAAGGTATGTGATAGAGAATAATCCATAAGTGTAGGTCCCGAACGGGTTTAGTGAGGGCAGAAGTCTAGAGGGGAGGGGTGAATAGACTTCTGAAAACTTTTTGTGCAGATCAAAGTGAGGGCGCTTAGCCCCGATCAGAGGCGAGTGAATCACCATCGATAACCAACTTATCGATCGCTCAAGGCATCGATTTCGGTAACTATCGCTTTAACTGTGTCGCGGAAGCTTAAGTTTTACCCGTGAAAAACCGCTTTTGATAAATCGATTCCAAAGTTAGTCTTTTAATCACTTGATCAAGTGTCATATGATCGATCGCTTGGTGCTAAATGATCTCAACTTGGAATGTGTATGCTTTTTAAAGGTTGTGTGCGATTGTGGTAAGGAAATAATCAAAGCAAAGAGAGGCACAAAGATTTATAGTGGTTCGACAAACCAAATTCCACGCCCACTCTTCCCTATCACAAGGGGCACCTACTTAACCAACTCGACTTAGTTTTATGTGTTAGTCCAACACAAGATAATCGACTAGATGTTTAAAGAGTTCACACTCAACCGATCCCGGTAGATCGTAACTAGAAACCCTAGTCCGAAATCTTGCTAAACAACTTAACCTAACTTGGGGTTTGGGTAAGATTGTTTTGTTCCAACTATGAAATCTTTTCTTTGATAAAGCGACTTTAGCGCCTAGATGAAAAGATTTATATGCTAAGAACTTATGGGATGAACACTTAATAAAAATAATCTTCTTGATCGTGTTCTTGTGCGGAAATCAAATTAGCTTGAGCTTCTTGATTGTTCAAATTTAGTTGTTTTTCACTCTAAAGTGTAATCCCATATATATAGACCTTGAAATCAAAGAGCCGTTGGAGAGCAATTTGAATTTCGTGCTATATTTGGTAGACTTCCGTGCTTGATGTGACGAAGCTTCAGAACGGCATGGCGAAAAGCGTGAATTTGTACTTTGTAGCCAATTCTGAGAGGTAGCATCAAATCCAAATTGCTAAGCTCCGATCATACGTGTCTTGTTCTTATCGATAGCGACTCACTTTTCAAATATGTTCTTCCAACTAAGCTTCGACATTCTTCTTTGTCGGATCATCGACGATGATTAGTGAAACATCGATTTCACCGGTGAGTCGACCGATCAAGTCTCTAATCGATCACCTACCCGATGGAGTCTTCGGTGTTTGGTTGACTTAGCTTCAACTAGCAGACTCGGCTGATGTAGGTCTTCTGGTCTGATCTTCAAGTATTCTGAGTTTGAGCTTCATGACTTCAAATTTAGATATCCGACTAGATCGACGATCCGATCTTCGCTCTTCTCTAGCATTCCGCCCGGATATCACCGTTCTTTGAGTCTTCGATCGACCTATACATATTGAGTTCCCCTCAATATGTGACCTATCTATTACATCGGTTGTTCTATACAAGAATTATCAACCGGTCTCCTATAGCGGTAATATAAACATCACAATGTGTCCGACCGTCCTATTACATGTGTTTTTGGAACTTTCATCAAAACTATAAATTTCCCAACAATTTCCCCCTTTTTGATGAAACCAAAACACTTGAGAAACCAAAACAGTTGATAAAAATAGAACATTTAAGAGCATATAATCAGAAGACAATGAGACTTTGTCTTAGAATCAGAAAATAAACTTTTCTCATTAAAATGTTGATTACATGTTACATCAGAAAAGTTTGAGCATAATAACAGCTGATCCTGAGTAGTCTTCTGATTCTTCACTCTTTAGGCTTGTATCCTTCTATCATCTCTCTTTGATCTTGAGGTACGTTGAAAATCTGATAAAGTTTCCATTTGACATCATTAGTCCAATAAGATCGCTTATATGCGTTTTTTGCTCGGGGATGTCAAAATAGAATCTTTGAAATGCCAATCATCAAATGAGCCATCCGCCTTCTTCGAGTATTCCATCAGATCATACTCTTGGCGAGTTATTTTTGCATTGATAAGCTTGGCCTCATTTTCCAGATACTTCAGAAAATCCGGGTATTTATTTTGTAACCAGTTGAGGAATTCTTCATCAGGAGATTCTTCTTGTGGGACAAGATTAAGAACAAAAGCATCCGAAGCCATTTCACTCCCGATCTTATTCCATTCCTCAAATTTCTTAAAGATGCTAGCAGCTTTTTTTGGATGATCTCTTCAACTCTTCTTTGGCGGCTTAGGTTCCGCACGGATTTCCCAAATTTCTTCCTTTCTTCACTCTCGATCTGAATTTCTTGTTCAGATTTTCTGCCTCTGCCATCTTGTCTGCCCTTCTTTCTTCTTGGCTTTTCCGGGCTTCTTCTGCTATCTGCTCTTTGGACATCTTTTTCAACCAAGATCTTATCCGTCATGTATCTGGGTCCGGCCGTTCTTCTTCTTGGGCTCTCTCATCCGAAGTTTGTGATGTCCTCGACTGTTGTTGTCGTCATTGGTTTCTCATTCTGTTCTTCCCCTTTTTGGTTTGATCAAAAAGAGTAGTGAGGTGGGAGGTCAGAGAACCAAAGTTGACTGCGATCGCCTTGTTGAGATCTGCAACAGATACGCCTGAAGTTTGAGTAGTTAGCTCTTGAATCTTCGATATCAGTTCAGTCTTGACAGATTCCATGGCAAGAGAGAGTGTTTTAATCGGTTTATCAAGTTTCTCTTCACAATTCTAGCTTGTCGGTGAGCATCGAAAAAAAAACTTGTTGTTGTTCCACCCGAGTCGATTTGGCATCAACGGTCTTTTATCGCCGAATCGACGCAGATGGACCGGATTTGGGAGAACCGATCTTTGATTGTTCCTAACTGGGAAATAGCCATTTCCTTTCATCTTTTATTTCCTTGATGGCACCGCCTTTGATCGATCATTATCGATCCCTCAACTTCTTCTTTTTCGGAGATCTTTGATACAAGATTTGATCTCTCCTGTTGATCGATGTTGACGTGTGATGTTGGAATGTTGAGTGTCACTTGATCTGGTTCGATTGTTTGTGCCTCCAAAGTGGTTGGTCATGAATCTGCAAAGACTCCACACTATCATCGGCGACTCCCTTATCCTTCATGATGGCATCTGGCAGGGAGCCTTGTTAGCGATCTCGGTTAAGTCCTGTTCCGTGACCCTAGCTTCGCGTGGATCGAGCTTTGTGATTTAGCGAGATATCGGTTAAATTTGTGATCCCAATTTAGCAGATTTCCTCATGTCGAAATCGGTTCGCAAACTCATCCGCACCGCCCATCCGCTCAATAATTATTATAAAGTCCGAAAAGCTTTTTAATCGAAGATCTCTCGGTGAGGATCTCCATAACTTCTTCTCTTATGGCGGGTTAGGCGACGAGTTCGGATACAACTCATCAATTTCTCTTTCGATTCACATTACGATCAATTTCCCGCTTATGATCTTTTGTTGATCTGGACTCGAGAATTGTCTGGCCCGATTCAATTTGATGAGATGTGGAAGGTTCTGCTTGTGTTGAGTAGGCGGAAGTTGGGCGACGGTTCGACTTGCAAAGGTTTCAACGTGGAAGCAGTGCTTCGTTCCACATCGTGTATGCCGGGTTCGCGAACGATGCGCAGCTTCGCCCGCGGGCGTGTGGAGGAATATGAGACATGTCCTGCACCGTTAGTCTCGAGGGTGATTCAACGTGGGTCGAGGGAGAAGGAGATCGCTCGCTTTAAGTGCTTTCTTCCTTCGAATGATCTCGAGAGCTCACCGGTCATCACTGACCCGATGCTTCAACCGATTTTTGTGGTGCAACAGACCTGCTCCGCGCCCTTCTTCATCCGACTCATCCTCTAGCATCAGAGTCACGCTTGTTTTCACTTTTTTCGCCTTCTTTCTCCCAGCCTTCACCAGCTTTTCTTTTCTTCTTCGTGGCATCCGGGGGTCTTCACTGTCCTTCACCGTACTGAGCCGATTCCCCAAAGATTCCGTGCATAAGAAGTTGTCTGCCTTTTTCTTTCTTTTGACTTTTGGGGTTGGCGATATCATCGCCCTGGGTGGCCCAAAGATGATCAAGGGTCAGGAGAAAAAGCCTTATAGGACTTCACCCATTCGTTTCCCATTTGGCCTTTGGCATTTTATCTTGAAGGATAATCGCAACCTTGTTGAGATTGTCGATCTTCTTCTTCGAGATATACCCTCCCATTCATCAACTCCAAATTTCTCATGTTCTTGGAGCGAAATGGCCTTCAGAAACCCATGCCAATTGATGTTCTTGGCTTCATCAATTATTGCAGCCATGCTGTACAGTTTGACGGATGTAATAGCATCTGGGCTGAATGCAATACCCATAATTGTTTTTGACAATATGTCAAACAACAATCGGTATTTCCTCTTGAGCATTGGCCTGACAAAACCTGAAGTATGATGTTTGTCGACCTCTCTCCAAGAGCTCTTTTTTTCGATCAAATTTCATCTTCGTTCTTCTCCTCAGAATGAGCAAAAAAGTAGATCCGCTTTTTGGTAGGTTTGAACAGACGGGTTATATCATCATTCGTCACCGATTTCTTCGGCGTGGATCGCCGAAAAAGTAGTTCGCCTCCTGGAGCATCCGTATCCACTCTTAAATTCCTTAGGAATTCTAGTGCTTCATACTGCATCACTGGATTGCGATTGAGCAGCGCAAATATAAAATTTCTCAAGGCCTGCTTTTCGAAGAATTTGCTCGACCTCCATGGATTCCGGATCCCGAGTGATATTGAACTGTACGAACTTATCATCCACAATCTTTGTTGCCGCCCAGATAGTTGCACATTATTTTGCCCATACCGTGAGTGATCATCTACAGATAAGATAAATTCGGTTAAAAAATATTGTGCATTAATACAAAGAATATCACACAAGCGGAAACTCAGAAACAATAAAGCATAACACAGGATAGAAACACTAAAGATCAATGGATTTTAAAAAGCTACATCAAATAAACATAAATTACCAGATTCTATTTTTCGGAAAGATGATTTTGAAACTTAGGAAAACACTTTGAATCGAGAGAAGTAACTGAGTTTTCGGAGAATAAATCGCAAGTTTGTGAAATGGAAAACTCTGGTATGGTTTTTGATGAACTTTATAAAGACGAGGAGGGAAAGAGAAGACACGATTTGGAAGATCAACCGTTTGACAAGATTAAACGCTCCAAATTAAGCGGTTTTGATCGTAGGGTCAGGAAAAACGCATTTAAAAACCTTTTGATTTAAAAGCACGTTTAATAGCGAAGTTAATACATGTTCCCCACATCCGCATTAAATGATTTACGGAATACGCCACAAGGATAATGGGTACAAGAAGGCAAAAATAATATCGATAGGATCCGATAAATAAGCAAAAAACAAGAGAAAAGAAAAGAGCGATTCGTTGGTCGATATTGTAATCAGTCAATACCACTTGTCCATGTTGATTTCACTTGTTGATCTTAGTATTCTGCCTAAGCCTTAAAATTTCCCAACTGATCCTTTTAGAATTTCCCAACTGATCCTTTCAACCGATCTTCTTCACTTGCATCTGATTTGTTGAAGTTTCAAGCTCAACTGATCTTCCTTGAATACGCCCGATTTCCTTCGATTCCTCCTTGATCGGTTGAAGTTCCCTTCAACCGATATTTCGCTTTTCCCATAGACCGATGTATCCGATTTGTTGAGTTTTAAGCTCACCGATCTTCCTCATCCGATCAACAGATGTATCGATTTTGGTTGACCTAATCTGATTCTTCTCAAGTCAATCCAATTCTTGGAATAAGTGTTACCGCCAAAACTTAGTCTAGAATAGTAGTCTCTATTCCCTAAGTCGGCGCGATTTGACATGCGTAATTATCGCCCGAATCTTTCGATATGTCAATCCGCCAGAATTTATCCAATTATCAGTCGTGATTCCTACACGCTGTCCTTTTGGTGCAGATTTCTCTAAAAGGTTTTGAGAACTCGTATTTGCATTTGCACCCTTGCTTGGCCTCTATAAATTGGACCAATTGTTTTACACAACATAACCCATTCACCATACTTATCTTCTTTGTAGAATCATGTATCCCGGTGAACCCTTATTTCGGTGAAAACTTCCCAAGAAACACCTTTACCCCTTTTTCAATGATTTCAACTTCTCAAATCAACCCTTTATGTCCCCTTATCGCTTGTTTTCAATTCATCAAAGATTTCACATACGATTGTTGCAAAGCTTCTACCACCATGGCGGGGGGCTCTGCTTGTTGTAACTGAGAAGACACTTCTCCTAACCGTATGCACCTTGTGTGTCTATCGTTATGACGTAACTACCATCAACAGACTTAGTCTGAAAATGAACGTGAGTTTGATATGCGATCTTGATCAGTCAACAACTGATCTTCGTATATCACCTCACCATTTAACAGCTGGAGAGCCCACTGACTCTTTCTTAGGGCTCCGGCTTAAAAAAAATCTATCAAGGTCATTGCCGCTCCCACGGTTTTAGCTTTTTCTAATGGCTTTAGGATTTCTTTAAAGCCTCTCTCACCCTTGTTAAGTGGGGGAAAATGAGAGCATCAGATTTAAAATCTCTCTCTCCCCTGCTCCACTTGGGTTAGGATGAGGGTTTAGGGTTTTTGGTTATGACTTTGTAATGACCTCCGGGTCCTTTGTACTTGTATCTTGTAATGTAACCTGACCTTTGGGTCTTTATCAATGAAAAGTTCTATTATTCCATTGTTGTGTAAAATTCCTGTATCCTTATGCGATTTTAAGCTTTAATCTTGTGAATACTACTTGTGAATCTTGCTTGTTGAATATCAGCTTAATCGACTTACAAAGATGTAAAATAACCCAACTGATTTAATCAGATATTCCTTTTAAATTGAGCGTTTCCTTTAATCTGATAAACCTTAAATCTGATCAGTTCCTTTAACCAGATAATCTTGTAAATCTGATCGATTTCTCACATCAATTCCTTGACTGATCTTCTGTCAGTTGAGATAGCAAACTCAACTGATTCTTTTCAACCTGGTTAGTCTCTTAACCAGCTAGTTCTGGAGATCATTCCATCAAACATTTTAGGTGCATTTCTCCAAGATCCGTGTTCCTAGCTCATTGCATAATTCTCTGAATCTGATCTCAGCTAGTGGCTTGGTTAGAATATCAGCTTTCTGTATATCAGTATGAATCTTTTCCATTATGATATTCTTCTTTTCAACATGATCTCTTATAAAATGGTGTCTGACATCCACATGCTTGCATCTTGTATGTAGAACGGGATTCTCGAAAGTGATTGCAATAAAGACTATTATTCTCACGTAAAAATAGGTACATTGTTAGCTTCAATGTTATAATCCTCACCACGACTAAGCTAGAGCAAATTAGAACAACAACTTCCTACAGCCATATATTCTACTTCAGTAGTAGATGTCGCAACTGATGTCTGCTTCTTTGAAAACCACGAGATCAGTTTACTTCCTAAGAACTGACAAGTTCCTGAGGTGGATTTTCTGTCAATCTTGCAACCTCCATAATCGTAATCGAATAACCACTAAGCTCTAGATTATCATCCGATTGGTAAAATAAACCAAGATTTACCGTCCCTTCAGATACTTAAGAATCCGCTTAGTCGTTTAGGTGGCTTATCATTGATTTGCTCGAAATCGCACATACACCTCATCAAAAGGTTATATCCGTCTGGCGCAACAGTATAGTAGAGATCCAATGAGAGCCCTATATTCCTTCCGATTTGTTTTTTTCGACCATCCTCATCCGGATCCATCTTGAATCCACCATCATAGGAATTTTGGCTTCCTTACAATTTTGAACTCCAAACTTAGCCAATAAATTCCTAGTGTACTTTGCTTGGCGATGAATATCCCTTCGTACTTTGCTTTTACTTGAAGACCCGTAAAGTAATTCATCCGACCCATCATGGACATCTCGAACTTCCCTTGCATCGGTTTTGTCAATCTTTCACATAGACTCTTGTTAGGGGATCCAAGATGATGTCGCCCACGAGATCCGAACCATCGTAATATCTTCTCCATCTTCTATTCTCAATAAGGTTCTTTCCTTCATTCCTTTAGTGAACCCACCGTCGATCAAGAACCGAGAGAGTGTATCATACCAAGCTCGAGGAGCTTGTTTCGTGCCATAAAGAGCTTTTCTTAAACGTACACTTGGTTGCCCTTTTTAAAAGCCTCGAGGTTGTTCGACATAAACTTCCTCTCGCTAGTACCCGCTTAAGAAAAGCACTCTTTACGTCCATCCGATACACAATGAACCCTCTCGTAGGGAAGCGTATTCGAAAATAGCCCGAATGGCTTTAGACGAGCGATCGGTGCAAAGGTCTCATCATAATCAATTCCTTTTGATTGTGAATACCCCTTAGAACAAGTCTTGCCTTATTTCCGTGATGACGTTTTTCTCATCTCTCTTGTTCTTGAATACCCACTTCGTGCCAATAACGCCTTGATGACTTAGTCCGCCTACCGTTCCCAAACTTGATTTCTCTCTCGCTCCAAATTCTTCCCGCATGGCTAGAATCCAAATTTTAAGTCTTGTAGAGCTTCCTCTATTGTTGTTGGTTCCTTCATAGATGAGATAACAAAGACAATACATGGCACTTTCACCAACGATGTCTAGTTTTAACTTTATCGATGGGTCTCCGATTATCGATCGGTTGGATGATTGGTTATCCAGTCCTTCGCTTACGATTTAAAATCGGTTTGGAGAACATCATCCGTTTCGATAAAATTTCATTACTAGCGATTGGGGAGTGGTCTTTGAGTTATGATCCACTTGATAAGAACAAGTCTCGATTGATGTTGGACTCATCATGTGTCGATGTCTGCTCGGGGAACTCAGATGTTCCCCCGAACCGGATGGTTCGATTGATACTTATCTCCATGACGCTTCTTCATCGACAGTTTTTCGTACCTTAGATCCGAATGATCCGGTGAATCACCTAGATCCGGAATGTATATTATTACGCTTTTAGATTCTTTTTCCTTGATCGTCCGATGATCCATTTTCTAACATCGTTTCTTGTTGATCGGTACATCTTGTTCTCATAAGCAGATTTCTCTTGTTAGTAAGATGCTTCATCAAAGACTACATGGGGTGTTTCTTCCACAAGTAGGGTTAAATCTGTTTGTAAACCCCGAAAGTTTTGCTAGATGAGGAATATCCTAAGAATATACCCTCATCCGACTTGGCCTCAAAAGTCTTCAACCCGACTCTTCCCATTGTTGTGTATGAAACACTTACACCCAAAAACATGGAAGTAAGAGACAGGTTTTTTTACGTCCTTCCACAAATCATAGGGTGTTTTGTAGTGAACTTTAGTCGGGTTCATCCGCTACGAGTATGGCATGCGGTGTTGATTGATTCGCGAAACGGCTTTTTGGTATTGCATGTTCACTAACATCGTGGCGAAAAAATTTCTTTTGAGAGTTCTGTTCCTCCGCTCACCTACTCCATTTTGTTGTATATGCCCTTGCGGTGATGTTTCATGTCAGATAATAAACTTAGAGCAAAAATCAAGAATAAAAGAGTTCGTAAATTGCATACCTTTATCTCGATCCGATTTTTACTACCGACACCCTTCTCATTTTGTAATCGCTTTTAGCAAATTTCTGTATCTTCGTTTGTCGCCTCATTCTTCTTATGTAAGAATATAACCCGTAAACTTGGAATAGTCATCCACGATTACGAGTATATTTCGTCCGTTGAGATCGAGATCGTGTAATCGGTCCAAATAAATCCATATGGAGCAAATTTGCGATTTCTTTGGATCTTGCCGTCCGGAAATTCCCTTGAATGAAGCTTTGACTTGCTTTTCCTTCCGATATGCGAAGACATGTCCGATCCTTTGAAAATACTTCATTCGGAAGTCCTTCCACTAGAGACATCCTTGCAATCTTATTAAGAGTTTTAAAGTTCGGATGGCTCATTCTTTTGTGCGAGCCAGCTAACTTTACTTTTGGAACTCTTGACAATCGTGCATGCATTTCTTGGGCAACTGCTCCAATCACCGTGTAGATCGTCCCTTTCTTGAACCAATTAGCAAAATCTGTTGAGTGGCTTGATTCTTGATAGTGCATTGATCGTTCGAGAACTCAACACCGAATCCGTTGTCGCAGAATTGTGAAACCGATAATAGGTTGTGCTTCGGACCTTCGACATAATGAGACTCCGGGTTATTTGTACATCATCATTCTCTGGGTTCCGAATCCTTTGGTATAACCAAAGTTATCATCACCGAAGAGTACACGCTGGCCTTTCGTTCTCTATGTAAGAGCCGATGAGATGTTTGCTTCGAAATATGTGCCTTGAGCATCCACTATCGATGTACCGATAGTTGCTTGCACACCTCCTTTGTTGGCCGAACCCCACGAACAACCTCGCAATCGATCAGTACTTTTAGGTACCCTTTTGGATTGGGTCCCGAGGGGTTATGATTAGTTTTGGGGATCCATACAAACAGAGCACTTCTATTGTGATCGGTTAGATCGAAGGCCCGATTTGTCTCCCATACCTATCAACATAATCATACGCCTCTTTATATGCTTTCTGCTTTTGTATGATTATTAGTGTGAACCTTGATGAATTAGAAGATTTGGGATTTATCTTTTCTCGCTTGTCTTCTTCTTATCCAAAGTGGTTCAAAAAAAGACCCTAGATTTACGATTATAGGGGTAGGTACGATCGCTACCATCAAAAGATTCATATCTTTTTTCGGATAGGTGGTTTTTGGTTTACATCAAGCATGCTTATTAGGCGGTGACCTTGATTGGGTCTCGATTGTACTTCCCTTTACGAGTCAGTCTTTTTGATTCCCCGATCTATTGATTAGGTTGAGGTTTCTTCGTAAGAACTGGGTTCTTCTTGATTCCGGTGATGCTTTTTACCGAATGGGGTCCATTTTTTTTCTTCCGGTTAGGCACATGCCTTACCCGCTTCAATCGGTCCTTTTCCTTATTAGATACATGTTTGGCTTTTTGTGTATCTTTGTTAAAACTTCGTCGATTACACCTTTTGAGATGAATCACCGGGGCTTTTGAGGATGTGGAAGGGTTCTCATAGCTAAGTCCTTCTTATTAACCGCTTCGAAAATAGGCATTCATGTCTTGAACGGTTTTAGATGATTTTGAAAAAAAAACCTCCATTTTATTACGCAAATTATTCTTAGATGATTTTAGACTTTCATGCTTTTGGAAATGAATTTCATCGAATTTTGCTTGCAGGATTTTGAAGTCATCGACTTGTTGTTTGTTAATTGCCAAATGATCTTTGATCTCTTTCCCCGATCGAAGCTTTAACTTCGAGAATTTTAAATTCCTCGATTGCTTTCCCGAAGCGTTTGGTTGATCTAAGTTCGGAGGCTTTACATAGATCATTTTCTTTAGCAAGTCGATTATTTACGGTCCTCGACTTTTATCATTTTCAAACTTCCACTATAGCATAAGTGTCTCTTTGATTGGAGAGATCCTCAAGCAATTGCTCGAGTAGAGTCTGCGGCGTCAATCTCCCAAAGAAAAGCTAATGATAGCGGTAGAAGAAAGCGACGAAGCGGGTTTGGAGGTTACCTCAGATGGTCCTCCCCGCCATCAAAGCAGATCTCATCATCATCGTCAAGAGAAAATCGATCTTCATTTTCATAGAAGTCAACAACACCGCGTCGGTAAGTCTTCTCTGAGGAGTATCCAGAGTCCTCGGAGGGCGATATAGAGTCGTCGATTCCTCGACGACGGCAACCATGGCTCTTCGTCCCTATAACGTTGCTCTCTTACGTTCCTCTTTTCTTCCCCTTTCTCTTGGCGTTAGGTCAGGCGTCCTGCGCTATAGTGACTGCTTCTCACACTTGAAGCACGCTCCTTGATCCACCGAACCTTTCCTTCCGTGTGAATCACTCCGTCGTATGACCTATCGGTGATTTCCCTTCGATAGTAGTCCGAGCTTCTTCGTCTCGATTGGTTATCTCTTCCTTCCCCGCCGGTCGATTATCTCTTTTCCTTTCATCTCTGTGATCCCTCCGATCATCGATTCGATTCTTTCTACGAGATCCGCTGGTCGATCTCCTATCTCTCCTATTATGTTGATAGTCCTTATAAAATCTTCGATACTTACCAAATTGGACGTTTGACTTCTCAAGCTTTCTCGTAAGCAGAGCGACCTGCTCATTCGACTCATTATATTCCCAACGGGTTCGTTGGCCTTCGCTTCTTTCTTTGGTTGCCTTAAAAGCAACCGATTTTTGAAGTTGAGGCTTCAATGGGCACCTCATCTTCATCGACTTGTCCTCTCTCTCAATCAAATCGAACTCGTGAGCTTTAAGGCTCAAGAACAAGCTACTTGGTTTCATTTTTGAAATGTCTTGGCAATCCTTGATTCTGGTGACCTTCATATCCCACTTCTTGGTAGAGACCTTAGGATTTTGTAGTTGATATCTTTATCGACATCTCTACCAAGTTCTCGCTTGTTTATAGACATTGTAATTCTTCCATCGAGTTCGTTGATGGTTTCGTTTTAAGATTTCATCTTGATTTTTCGAACTTTACCGGTTAAACTTGTAGACTACCGCCTTTTATCTGTTCATTTCCCTCGCGTATTTTCAAATTGAGTATCCCACATTGCTTTCGCAGATTTGAGATACTTAATTTTTTCTTTGGTGACCTTATCCATTGTTTTCATGATAATATGCCTTTGCAATAGTATCTAGAGTATGCGCTTTCCTTTCCTCTGCATCCATCAAGGCCGGGCTTTTTCGCACAAGACTTCCTTCGGCAAAGTCCGGATCTCCTCCGATCGGGGTTGTCGTAATAAATGATGATGGGTCCTTTCGATGACTTCCATCATTCTCGCCAATCGATCGAGCCTAGATGGTTGGACATATATATGGCCCAATCTGCATACTCATCGATTGAGAACTTCTACAGATCATGATACATACCGAGGTGTTATCCATGCCGAGTGATTTTGGAAAATGAATGAGTTTTAAAAACGGTTTTTCGGATCGGGTTGATTGACCACAAAAATTCTTCCTCAAGAATCGATGATACACGAGTCGATTAGTGCAGAGAACCAACCGCCCGATACCACTTGGTCCGAACGGGTTTAGTGAGGCGTCTTCAGAGGGAGGGGTGAATAGACTTCAAAACTTTTTGTGCAGATCAAAAGAGGGCGCTTAGCCCGATCGAAAAGCGAGTGAATCATTTTGGGTGATAACCAACTTATCGATCGCTCAAGCGTATCGATTACAGAATTATCGGGCTTAACTGAAAAAGGAAGCTTAAGTTTTACCCGTAGAAAAACCGCTTTGATAAATCAAATTCCAAAGTTAGTCTTTTAATCAATTGATCAAGTGTCAGTATGATCGATCGGGGCTTGGTGCTAAATTGATCTCAACTTGGAATGTGTATGCTTTTTAAAGGTTGTGTGCGATTGTAAGTTAGCTAATCAAAAGCAAAGAGAGCAAGACACAAGATTTATAGTGGTTCGACAAAACCAAATTCCACGCCCACTCTTCCCTATCACAAGGGCACCTACTTAACCAACTGGACTTAGTTTTATGTGTTAGTCCAACACAAGACAATCGACTAGATGTTTAAAGAATTCACACTCAACCGATCCTGGAGATCGAACTAGAAACTCTAGTCTCGAATCTTGCTAAACAACTTAACCTAACTTGGGGTTTGGGTAAGATTGTTTTGTTCAACTATGAAATCTTTTTCACAGATAAAAAAATTTCTGCGTAATTAGATGAAAAGATTTCTATGCTAAGAACTTATGGGATGAACACTTAATAAAAATAATCTTCTTGATCATGTTCTTGTGCGAAATCAAATTAGCTTGAGCTTCGATTGTTCAAATAAGTTTCCGTTGTTTCACTCTAAAGTGTAATCCCATATATATAGACCTTGAAATCAAAGAGCCGCTGGAGAGCAATTTGAATTTCGGCTATATTTGGTAGACTTGCGTGCTTGATGTGA
The DNA here is from genome assembly GCA_037126765.1 of Stenogyne calaminthoides. Lineage (NCBI taxonomy): Eukaryota > Viridiplantae > Streptophyta > Magnoliopsida > Lamiales > Lamiaceae > Stenogyne > Stenogyne calaminthoides. The sequence goes on along the minus strand of JBBCBC010000010.1, from coordinate 36,332,587 downwards.
CGAGCCGAGGAACGGCATGGCCGAAAAAGCGTGAATTTGTACTTTGTAGCCACATAGAGAGGTAGCATCAAATCCCGCAATTGCTGGCCCGATCATACGCGTCTTGTTCTTATTGGATAGCAGACTCACTTTTCGTTGATGTTCTTCCAACTAAGCTTGACATTCTTGTTCGATCATCGACGATGATTAGGTGAAACATCGATTTCAATTGTATGAGTGACTGATCGATCTGATCGATCACCATCTGATGGAGTCTTCGTCTTCAAGGTTGATTTAGCTTCAACTAGCGGCCTTCCCGGTGATGTAGGTCTTCCGTCCGATCTTCAAGTATTCTCGAGTTTGAGCTTCATGACTTCAAATTGAGATATCTCGACTAGATCGATCGACCGATCTTCCGTTCTTCTCTAAGATTCGCCCGGGATGATATCACCGCTTCTTTGAGTCTTCAGATCCGACCTATACATATTGAGTTCCCTCAATATGTGACCCATCTATTACATCGGTTGTTCTATACAAGAATTATCAATCGGTCTCCTATAAATGGGTAATATAAACATCACTCCTAATGTGTCCGACCGGTCCTATTACATGTGTTTTTGGAACTTTCATCAAAACTATAAATTTCCCAACAATAAGTGAGATGAAAGTCATCAGTTCTTCACGAGTCATAGTAGATTCTTGGTCGTGGTTTCCCAAAATAGCTGCCCAAGGAATACCCGACTTTATAATGGGCATAAAAGCTTTGAATAGGGATTCGGCAGCATCAGTGGCACTTGAACCAAATATGTTATCTCCTGGAGTGTAAAACTCAAATAAATGAGAAAGAACAGAGCAACAAATTATAAGATGCGAATATCTCAACAGAGACAATAGTATATTGGCAAACTTCGATGTGTCTGTTGCACCATGCAACTCAAATGCATTTTTAAATGATAGTATTAGTTGTCTTCATTGAATAATATTAGTTGTGTATTAATTGCCCGGTACAACTGGTGCACCCAAGTGTTACTATATCATATTTGAATAATATTGTTATACAACTTTGGCCATTGGTAGAGTAGTATGTTATTGAGTAAAGTTGTTCACACAGGAATAATCAAGCAACGAAGAAGAAAATCCACAAATAATATAACAACTAATGAGGTGCGATTACTAAGAAGTTAGTGCTGCAATTACATAAAAATGACCGGATGTAAGGAGATCCTCAATTTACACATGGCATTTATCCTAGAATGTAAGATAAGCTAACGCTATAACTAAAATAAGAGTTAATCATATGCGATTCTTTCATTCTCTCCAATCTCTATGAAATTTCAATTATTACTTATTAGTGATAAGAGCAATCTTTAAGCATAAGTAAAATAAGATAATCATAATGCCGATGTACTTTTACATGGTTGGGTGCATTTACTCAGGCATTCATACAACAAAAGCTTAGCGGCAAGATTGCTTTGCAGAAAAACATTCTTTATACATTCTTCTTTTTCAGCTAGTTTAACACTCTTAATGGATTTGGGCAATTGAATCAAAGTTTGTCCATAACTGCACAAGGACATTGCATTTCAATCACATATCTTACTCTTGAAGTCCATTATAAAGGCAGACATGTAAGAGATAAACTAACAATTAAGAGGGGAACTTGAGGCTAATTACCTAACATTTCTGAGATGAATTCCAACCGCTTAAACCAATCAAATAGGAAAATAAATGACAACTTGAATTACTTCCTCACACCAACAACGATAGAGGAAAATAATTTAGATGAGTGGGTCTCATGTGCACCGTGCACTCATAGTGCATTTTAGAAGCTTGCAACTATACAAAACATAAACGTGCAACTATCCCAAACAGAAGCATGCAACTATGTTCCCATATTAACAGTTGCACTTTTCTGTGTAAGTAAGTCGCACTTTTCAGCATAACAAGTTGCACGCTTGTAAAATGCACAATGAGTGCACGGTGCACCCGGGTGCATACAAGACCTAGCCAATTTAGATATAAACATTGAATTGCTAATCAGAAAGGAAAAACGGAAGCCTCCATTAATGAGTTTCCTCAACAACATCTAATCATGAATTTCAATTGCTCACAAACAAGAGAAGGTATTATGTACACCACTAGCAATAGTATTAGTTCTTACAAGCAATAGTATTAGTATTCATTACCAGTAAATGCAACAAAATCAGGTTTTTCCAGTTGAATCATCTTCTCGAGAAACCGAGTCGTGTTGAGGTCAGTACAGGGCAAATCGATGTCCAACACGTCCCTACACCGAGTCAACTCGCCGTTCCCGAAATGCATATCAGCCACCTTCATCAAAATTCAAAACCCCATCAATCAATTCATCAATATTGAAAGGAAAAAAACCCACAAATTCGTTTCAGTGCTGATAATTTTGAAATTACCTGCAGGATTTTGAATGTCCCATCGGAGCGGAATCGCAGAGGGGTAGGCAAAACTTTCTTGATTCTGGCATTGAGATGGTTAACGGTGAAATTGGGGGAGATTAAGAGCGTGTGAAGAAGGTGTATGGATGCAGATATGATCGCAATGTATATGAAGTAATGGATCCATTTTCCGCCATTATTATCATAGTCCATTTTTTGGAGACGCGGTCTGTGAGGGGGATTTTCATTTTCTTGTTTCTAAACATTTTTTTGGGCTTCTCTACACATATATTATACCTTCTCCAATTTTAGAAATTACAAGAGACTTACTTGACCTAATTCAAATTGAAATATTCATGAGAGTAAATAAATAATACTCCATCCGTCCCATTGTATTTATCCCACTTTCCTTTTATGGACGTCTATTATAATTTTTCCAGTCCATAAAAGAAAAAAGTAACACTCCATTACCTTATATTTTATCCCCATAAAAGAAAAAAATAACACTCCACAACCTTATACCCCTCACTTTTCATCCATAAAATAGTATAAAGACTACTAACTATTATTTTAATACTATTTCTTAAACAATTCAACCAAAAAAAGTGGGACAAATACAATAGAACGGAAGGAGTATTAATTATTTATTAACATATTTTCGCATATGAAAATGGATAATATTTTAGGGTAGTTATAGTGATAACTCCCAACATAAGAAAGACATGCGTATGTTTTATGAAATTTGAGAGATACATATTTGGTCATTAAATTTTCTATCTCATCCGCTCTCATCTTCACTTATGATAAAAAGACAGAATACAGAAATAAGAAAATTTTTATTCTGTAAATACGTATCACTCAATATAATCAAACACATTTAAATTGTGAATATTGGAAGGAATCAGTGAATCAATTTTCATAGTTGTGTTTCGGACTCTGAGAATCCTGGGCGTACGAAAAATTCAACTGGATTCTATTTCTTCCTTTGTAATTTTAGAATAGAGATTAGTGACCGGTTCTATTTCTTCCGCTGCAATTCTGGAATAAGGTGATCAATTTATGCACCCTGTTTCAACAATTCGCTTAATCATTTGTTAAAAAAACAAAAAGAATTAGGCATTTGACAAGTTTGTGCTGAGTCGATTCTTTAAACATATAGGTGTATTTGGAAGGGTGAAAACACATATGATAAGCCATAAAAAAATTGAAACAAAGTAATAAAACAATACTATGCCGAATTCTCCATTCCTCTAACAAATCATTTCACATTATAGTAATATTTCCGTGAATCAAATTTATACATGAATTTTATCATTATGAATTTTTGTGTATAACAGTAATAATTTTTATGCATAACAATGATAGTTTTTACACACAATAGTAATACTAAAAAAAACCGAGTTCACCGTAAATTCGGGTTCACACAAGTTTTTGTCTTCACATTAATCCTTAACTATAAAAGTAGAAAGCTATCTAACGATGGATTTATGAAAATTTCATAGTAAGATCGCATAACGATGAAATAATGCCTTTGAAATTTGACATCGCCGGGAAACTTTGCGACATAAGTTTGAAATCCTTCGATGGAAACATTTGATAGGATATTGATGCCAAATTAAGTCATCCTAAAATGTACGATAAGAAAAAAATTTAGAAACATTACCTTTGAGATGCACTTAAAGTGGTGTAAGACTGTAATTTATGAGCATGCAAATTATATTAACATTAAGAATTGATATCATGGGCGATAGTAAGACCAGCAGTTTGGGTAAATAATCTCTCTCTATAACCTTTTCCTCTTCTTCTCAAAAAACTTCCCACCAGGAAAACAGGGGACCGGAGAGTCTCCGGAGATTGATTTACCCAACAGAACTTTGATCCGCTCAACGTTTTCCCTTCCCAGATCTGATTTCTTGGGTTGGGACGCTTGAGTTACCTTTGCGCCGCCCAGCGTGCGTTGTTTGTAAGATTTTCATACTCATTTAAGCCGCCTTGTGCGCATAGTTCTGCGTCCCAGTACGCCATCATCTGGATTTCCATACTCATTGAATTTGAACCTTCGCAGAATCTAGCTCTAGCTCACCAAATAATAAGGTTATTCAGTAGATTGATTAGCTAGGGTTTGGAGATTTAGTTTCTCATATAAATCCTCTCTCCTTCTCCACTCAATCTCTCGAATCCTAGATTGATTAGCTAGGGTTTGGAGATTTGAGATCCTTCCGGTGCGGTTTATCGCGCATCCGTCTTCTTCCTCTTTCTCAGCCACACCGGTGCAAAGGCGTCGATTTCATTTCTCAACAGATCTGTACCTCCATGTCGCGCCGGTTTATTTCCCCAGGAGGTCGCACCCACCGGTTTATGTCGCTCCCTTTCCCCCATAAAACCGCTACCCACTAAGCGTGAGATTTTCCTGAGTCCCAATGCACACTCTTTCATTCCCATCTATCCCAGATAATACCCACCGGATCCTTCTCCATCTATTTAAGAAACATTCTCTGGTTGGGATTCACGATTCCGCAATCCTTTCCCTTGCCTGACCCGAGCTCTAATACTTCTGAGAAAACGGCGGCCACTGACCCGGCTCAGCCCCTTCGACACCCATGAGTCTCTTATGCTGGAATGCCCGTGGCCTCGGGGGACAACGCATTCAACAACTTTCAAAGACTGCTTGCTGATCAATCCCCGATATCATTTTCATTTATGAGGCTAAAGTTTCTAAATTTGTTGTGTCTAAATGGCGCTCCATTTTCAAACTTAATGGTTGTTTTTGTGTCGAGCCTATTGGTAAAAGTGGAGGTCTTGTGTTGCTTTGGAATGATATTCTTAATGTTTCGATCTTGTCTTACTCTTCCGGCCACATTGATTGTTCCATTACCTTTAATAATCTGTGTTGGTATTTCACTGGTTTTTACGGTCATCCCGTTCAAAATTTGCAGCACAACTCTTGGGACTTACTGCATAAAATTTCTAAAACCCATACTAATTTAAACCATGGATGGATTGTAGGAGGGGACTTCAACGAAATACGCTACGATTATGAGAAACAAGGAGGCCTTCCTAAGGCCTTTAATTGCATGAATGACTTCAATAAAGGTCTGCATAAGGTCGGGCTGCATGACCTAAAAACACTGGGACCGAACTTCACGTGGAATAATATGAGATCCGGCCCCCAGAACATACTCGAGAGACTGGACCACTTTGTTGCAAATACCGCTTGGATCTCCTTCTTCCCAGAGGCTATGGTCCGAAACCTTGACTTTTACGGGTCGGACCATCGCCCCGATCCTTCTCACTCTTGGCCTCACTCCGAAGTCAGTGACAAATGATACCCCATGGCTTTTAAGTTCGAACACAAATGACTTATAGAGGATGATTATAAAACTACTTTGGATGAGTACTGGAGGAAATCAGCTTGCGATACTAATATTCACAATCGTCTCAAAGGCACGGCTGATCATCTCAGGAGATGGTCGAAAATCAAGGGTGGAAATATAGGGCGCCAAATTAAGGACACCCGAAATCTCATCAATAAACACCTTAATGATGAAAACGAACAGTTTGACCCTTCGGGGATCCGGCCACTGGAATGCAAATTGGAGAAACTCCCTTTTCAGGAGGAGGTTCATTGGAAGCAAAGATCTAGAGTTAATTAGCTCAACTCGGGAGATAGAAACACTACCTACTTTCATAAGACGGCCACGGGGCGCAGGAAACAAAATTGCATTACTGCTATTAAGAATGACCTCGGAATCATGGTTTCGGAACCAAAGGATATCGAGGACACCATTATCAATTAATATTCGACTTTATTTAATTCGCAAAATCCTTCTGATATCGAATTAAAAATGTGATTGACTTTGTTTCCCCTTCTGTTACAGGTGCCATGAATGAACATCTGCTTAGACCTTTTTCGGTTGAAGAAGTCCGTAAAGCACTATTTGACCTAAACCCTTCGAAAGCTCCGGGCCCGGATGGTTTCTCAGCCCTCTTCTTTCAAAATGCTTGGGAAGAAATTGGTAACGATATCTCTCGTGAGGCCCTTCAGGTTCTCAATGAGAATAAAAGTCTCCGCTTGCAGAACCCTACCACTATTACCCTCATCCCTAAGTCCAAGGACCCCAAAACCCTTAAGGACTTTTGCCCGATTAGTCTTTGCAATATTTTCTACAAGATTATAGCCAGAGCGATCACCAACAGATTCCGGACTGTGCTAGGACAACTTATTGACCCGAATCAAAGCGCCTTCATTCCGGGACGTCTCATCACGGATAACATCCTCTTGGGCTATGAATGCATGCGCTGGTTGAGAAATAATAAAAGCAAACATGGTTACGCTTCCCTTAAGTTGGATATGAGCAAGGATTATGACAGAGTCGAATGGAATTACCTCGAAAGAATGATGTCCCGAATGGGCTTCGCCCCCAAATGGATCAAGCTGATAATGGAATGCGTTTCCTCTCCCACATACTCTTTTAAAATCAACAACTCCACCCGGGGAAATGTTATTCCCTCCAGAGGCCTTCGACAAGGAGACCCACTCTCACCCTTTCTATTCGTTCTGGCGTCTCAGGGTCTCTTGGCCGTTATCAATGCTCACTCCACTTTGGGAAAGATTGAGGGGATTAAAGTAGCAAGAGGCAACCCTATGATTACACATCTTTTCTTCGCTGATGATAGTCTCATGTTCTTTAAGACCAACAGAGAAGATGTCCGGAATGTTAGACAATGCTTAAAGGATTACGAGAAAGCCTCGGGCCAGTTGATCAATTTTGATAAATCAGCGATATCCTTTAGCAAAAACACCCCTCAAGCTAATATGGACTTTACGAAGACCTGCCTCTAGGTCCAGGTTAGCCAGGGGCATGATGTCTACTTAGGCTTGCCAACTTTCACAACGCAAAACAAAAGACTCCAATTTGGATACCTTAGGGATAGAGTCGCTAAAAGACTGGACTACTGGAAAAATCAATTCTTCTCTGAGGGGGGGTAGGGAAGTTCTATTGAAATCTGTAATACAGGCCATCCCCACTTATGCAATGTCCTGCTTCAGAATTCCTTCCACCCTTTGCGGCGATATTGAAGCATTGTGTGCTAGATTCTGGTGGGGAGGTAATGAAGGGGGAAGGAAAATCCATTGGAAAGAATGGAAGAAAAGATGAAGGTGAGATGGGCTTCAGGGACCTTGTAACGTTTAACAAAGCACTTTTGGCCAAACAGATTTGGAGGATTATCCATTACCCGGATTCCCTGGTCGCTAAAGTTCTCAAAGCTAGATACTTCAAACATACGGACATTATGGAAGCAACGGTAGGGTCAAACCCATCCTATATTTGGCGATCCATTATGTGGAGCAAATCGACCATCTCCAATAGGCTTTTTTGGAAAATTACTAATGGAGAGAACGTGAACGTAAGGAAAGATAGATGGATTCCGGACTTGGTTAAAGGAAAAATAACATCACACGTCTCCTACGATGGAAATGTGAAGGCTCAAGCCCTTATCTCCAATGATGGTACATGGGATGTCCCCAAATTGGAAAATCTGTTCCTTAAATTTGAGGTTGACACCATCAGAAAGATCCCTATTGACCATAGAGGCTATATAGACTCCCGCTTTTGGATCTACGACAAAAGGGTCTCTATACAGTCAAAACAGCCTACTGGAACTCGTATTCGAACCACCCAAATTCAGAGGATGAAGGAGCTTGCTCTACCAGTAACAGTGCAGCCTTTTGGCACAAGATTTGGAAACTCGAGGTCCCCCCGAAAGTCAAGATCTTTCTTTGGAAGGTTTTGGACCCTCACGACCATGCCTTTGTTCATCCGGTTTATTTTTGCCTCAATTTTTGCTTGTCAGTCACAAAGACGCTCGCCTCCCACCAAGAATGCCTTGATCCTATCCATCGTGATCGTAACCATCCATATCCCTACTTTGTGGTTATTTTTGTGGGCCGATACCAACCATGTTATTTTTTGCTTGTCTTGTACCTTTCTCATCAAAGATTCGCTTTGTCGATATTTTAATTAATTATGCCAAAACATTATCAACTCGTGTTTTTTTGAAGCGAGATGGTGGACCTTGATCAAGAATGCCCGAACAAGATCTCCCGAAAGATTGACTATCCACTGCATCAGAACCATGGATATCCCTACCTTGGAGAGACATCGAGTATGAAAATGTGGGTATCCGAAAGAGCGACGCGATCGACCCACGTAAAAATGAAGAAAAGTAAAATCCCGTGATTGAAAAAATCGTTCCGTGAAATCAGCTTCGAACGGATACCTTTTTCGATCAATACCATTCTCGAAGGATTTCAAATTAATTGACCAGACACCGAAATCTACGATGATTTCATTTCAAAATCCATCAACACCAACATCCCCCAACAACACAAAAGCGCCTCCCAAACAACATATACCTTTGGTCCTAAAGTCGACGCAACAAAAGGTTCAAAGAAAAGCTTACTAGTTGGATTTGAATATTACTCTCCGTTGGCTTTTTCAAATCCACATTATAAATACATTGAACTATCTTCACGGAGAAACGGAGGTTCTGCAAAGGAAATTAAAAGCCAAATATTCACCCCATTCAAGAACACGGAGCATGGTACACACAATATCATGGTTCTACCCTAGATCTAAGCACAAATGCTTATCCTTCTATTTCGAGATTTTCCCAACGAACATTGAGGCTAAACAAATGTCTTTTAGTTGAAAACCAAACAACCTTATACCCAAACCAAATACGTTAAGTTTGTAGGTTGAGCCATTCATTTGACATCACTTATAAAAGTCCCGCTTGATGAACCCGTAAAATCTAATAATTATCCCGGGGGTGATAAGTCCCGGGTTAAGTCAACACACCTCTATGAAAGGTGAGTTGTGTTTGAGTTGTCCCAACCACTATAAATATTGTGTGTTCTTTATCGGTTATTACTTGTCATATGCATTCGCTTTTAAAGCATAACATCACATGAGCTTAAAAGCAAAATCTCCTCACCCCCTCATAGCTTGGGTTGGCGATGATATTCAAAACGGACATATCTTGTCCTTAACACCAACATCCCCCAACAACATCATCAACCTTTGGTCCTCGAAGTCGTTTAATTTAATTACGATTCTCGCTCTAAAAAAAATAAAAAACTATCATTGGGGAGGCTTGTCCTTCTATAGTTTGAGATTAACTTATATTTGATTTCTTGAAGAAAAACATAATTATCCGGGCTCAACTTATTGAGAATGGATCCCCGCTATAAATCTCCTCACCCTCAAGCTTGGGTGGGCGATGATATTCTTTATCTTGTCCTTAGGGAATAACATATACACAATATTACATACTGCTAAAAAAATATCATGGGTGTGTATGATCTATCGATTCATTTATTGCTTAATGAGAATGGATCCCCTGTATAAAGGGGGGATATGCAAGGGGGAATAACATATACACTCTATGCCCCCTATCGATTCATTTATTGCACAATTATATATATATATATATATATATATATATATATATATATAATATAATATTATATATTATTGCTAATAACAAAGTTTAGGGTAGGTTTAGATAGAACTTGTTCATAATATAAAATTTATATCACTATACTTATAAATTAATACCATTATGCTTATCAACTGATACCCATTACACTTTAAAAATTGAGATCATAACATTAAATACTATATGTATTAGTTTATAAGAATAGTGATATCAGTTTGTAAGTGTAATTGTATGAATTTCATACTATGAACAAGTTTCACAGAAGAGTTTGTGCAAAGTTCAATATACATGAATTATGTGCTTTTCTCATTTTTTTTTTATATTTCTAAAAATCATGTTCTTGAATATTCGTAAATACTAAAGTTTTCATTGATATGAAGTAGAGTTTTTTGCACTTTTGGTCCCACCAACCACGCCATGTTTTCAATTTGGTACCACCTCTGTCAGACGAGTCCTGTAAGATTTTTTTTGTCAATTTTGGTCCCACTGTTTAACTAAACTGACAATTTTGGTCCCAAAAATAGACGGCGCTTGACGGAAGCCCGTTAACCGCCAAACAACACTGTTAAACCCATAATTAATATGTTTTAACTAATTAATCTTGCACTTAAATAAAATAAAATAAAAACAATTAAAACAAAGACACCCACACACACAAACACACACTAGCACGTTTTCTGAGGGAGAAAGAAAACCCCCGCCGCGGCGCCGTTCTTCTCCGCCGCCGCGGCACCGCTCTTCTCCTCCGCCGCGGCACCCTAAAACATAGGGCATCACCTTCACCCTACGCGACCCTCGCGGCTTGAGAGTCGTCGGAAAATGGAAACCCTTATCGGACCACTCATTCAGAACCCACCGCCGCCGCGCTCCTCCGCCCCGCCGCACCTCGGTTGAGCCCCACATTCCTCTGAAACTCTAGGTAAATCAACGCTCAAATTCTCCTTCGTCGATTTCGCGTTCGACATCGAATTCTCCAATTCTCCGTTCTAAATTTCCTTCACCTTGTTCTTTTTCTTCTTCTCCGCAGAAATTCTGGCAATCTTAGGATTAGGCCTTTTTCGAGGGGTTCTAGGTTTTCGTGTGGAGATTGCTAGAGGGCAGTTGCTTGATTCATTCAACATTCTTTCACATTTTACAAGATTAATTGCTATTAGTCGATCTTCATCAACCCCAATTCAAAGGGACAATAACATCGGGTAACTCCATTTTCCTTCAAATGTTATGTCTTTATTTCCGGGTTTGAGCCGAGATTAGATGTTCGTGTTCCAATCTTCGCTTGTATTCTCGCATTTGTTTGAATATTGTGGAAAGTGAGAGTTAGAAACATGAACACAAAGTGTTTGTGAATTTATTTCAGCCAAATTGAAAATCTGTTTAGTTGCTCTGTTGATTCTTAGTAATTATTCTGTAGATTTCTTTTTCTTGGCAACAAAGATGGCAAGGGTTTCTCTGTGAATTCCTTGCTACGAGTCAAAATATGGAAAAAGAGAAAGTTGTATGCTTGTTTCTTTTGTTATCTGTCCAACCATAGATTTGCATTTTAGTCTAGACAACACTATGAAGAGGTCCATGGGGTAGATGAACACGTGTTTTCATTCTTGACTCTTGAAGATCTGAAGAAATGGGGATTGTTAAAGTTGGAAGGAGGAGAAATGTTTTTTCAATCCGTAAACTCGTAAAAGGGTTGCTCTGAATTTGGGATGAAGATGGTTGTGTATATGTGTTTTGGGTATGTTTTGAATTCTTATCATACGTGGTGAGGTGCATTTTTGCTCTAACTGTGGTGACAATGTTGTATTGGAGTCCTTTTGTGGTTTGATAGAGTATTATAGAGATGACAAAGTCCTGTGTAACCAATTTTACCGTAAACTTGTTTGCATTTTGTGTGAAATTTTGAACAATATTAGTATTTTCAATATAAGGTATTAGTTTGATAGTTTTAGTTATTTTATTAAAAAGTATTAGTTTGATAGTTTTAGTTGTTTTATTAAAAAGTATTAGTTGTTCTACTATAAAGTATTAGTTGCAAAAGAAAAAAAAAAATTGGAGGCAATAATTTTGAGTTTTTTTAACCTATGGGACCATATGTGCAATTGGTTGAGGTAGGTTAAGTGGCCCCAGGTAATTTAATTGGTTAATTTTGTGTTAATTATGTTTCATAACTTATGGACTAAAACTGCAAATGGTTGAAAGGTGGTTAAGCCTTAATTGAATATTAATTATGTCCCATAACTTATGGGACCACATTTGCAAGCTGATTTAACAGAAACCGTAACGGCGGGACCACATTTGCAAATTAAAATTCTTGTGGACTACATTGACAGAGGTGATACCAAATTGAAAACATGGCGTGGTTGGTGGGACCAAAAGTGCAAACAACTCATATGAAGTACAAGCATTGTTTTATAGAAGAAATATTTGTGTATTATGAATAACTAAAAAAATTACTAATATTTATGTATTTTGATATAAATATTTTTTAAAATTTCTTATCAAACATGGTAATATGGTAATATTTTTAGCGTTAAATTTTATTTTCGATTGTTGGCCACCCCTAGCCTCAACCTCAAGTCCTGGCTCCACCCCTGGAATATGTTTCTCAACTTATTTGCTAAGTCCATAAGTGTCCACCACCTCAAATATTTAATCAAAATTATAAAATCAATTAGATTTATCATAAATATATATATGAGATTAGATTAATGTTTATAGAGTACTTATGAAAAACTTAATTTTGGGCAAGTGTGTTTTTTGTCCCTTAATTTGCATCAATTTTGATTTTAGTCAGCTAACTTTTTCAACTTTAAGATTCGTCCTTTTAAGTTTGCCAAATTCTACTCTTATATCTTAAAGGATGAAAAATTGAATTCGATAAATTTAAGGGTCTCTTCTCAAAGTGAAAAAGTTAGTGGACTAAAATCAAAATTAGTGTAAATTAGTGGACAAAAAATCAATCTTACCCTTTAATTTAGGATTAATTAAAGAGTTTATTATGGGTCGTATGTCTGTGTCAATAATTACGTTGGATTGGACCTAGGAATTTGTAAATAAATTTGGACTATGGGAGTTTAATTCAGTGGGGCCTAGTAATTTGATAACACAGTTTGGGACTTTGGATACTTTGGATGCTAAACAAATTGAGGTAATTGGATCAGATTTTGTAAATAGGCCCGAGTATTTTTCTAAATATTTTAATGATAATGAATCTTTTATTTATGATGGACTGGGTATTTGTAATGAGTCTCAATTTGATGATGAATCATCTATTTATGATGAAGAGAAAGAGCAGCCAATGACTGATCCAGATTTCTATTTATGACACCGAGCCTAAAGACTAGCCGTACTAAATTTTTGATATGGAATGTGACGATCACGATGCAATTTTTTCAGGCATGGAATGACTGTTATTTTTTCCCACTTGTGATACCCTTTTTTTCTCTCTTTTTACCTATTTGTGATACTCGAGCTCTTCTAACTACTTATATTCCACGCATTAAAATGCATTTAATTAAATTTATGTGGTTCTTTGATATTACATAATATTATCATACTTTTAAATATTGAAATAATAAAATATTGAATTATTAATTATGTGTTCATATTTAACAGTTACAATATGCTAGTATAAATATTAACGAGATTTTATTAGAATAAGAGACTTAGGGGGTGTATTCAATTGAGATTCTATTGGATTTTTTTGGATTTTAAAAAGTCAGTGGATTTAGAAAATTCATAGACTCCATGCAGAGTTTGACTGATTTTTTTTTTATTAATTTACATGAATTTTTATAGACTTGACAAGATTATGAAATACATTTTTTTTATTGATTTACATGAATTTCACTCCCAAAACCCTTATTTTCGTTTATTGGACGTGCATTTGGACTTTCACTCCCAAAACCCTTAGGTGGTGTTTGTTTTCAGCCGGGGAGGTCAGGATGGGGGATGGGCCTCCCCCCGTCCCGTCCATTTTTTAGATTTTCACATCTCATCCTCCATCCAAATACACATTCATCCCTATTATACATCTATACCCTAAAATTATCACATCACTACTTTTTTTACATCAACTCATCCAATCTCATACTTTTCTTACAACAATTCATTATCTCTCCTACTGTTTTTACACTTTTCTTTCATACAATCATTACCACACTAACTAACAATAATAAAATAATACATCATCATAATTAAAAAATATTGATTTGACATAAAACTCCATCTATTCCTACTACATCCAACCCAAAACAAACAAGAAATTACTATTCACAGGATTTTCCTCATCCACTTTTTTCCCATCCGAATTTGCCCCATCCACCTCAAGCTCAAAACAAACATACCCTTATTTCCCCCAAATAAATTAGTGTTTCTTTTCCCCCGATTACTTCTGTTAAAGATTTGATTTTTTTTGTTGATAAATATAATGAGTATGATGGGTGGGTAATTTTTTTGATGTAGTCTCTGTAGAACTGTAGTGAAGTTGTAAGGTGTTTCAACTGGATCATCTAGTCAAAAAAGTTATGAAGTTTGTTTAGCCCCAATTTCGATATGATCCATTGTGGGATTGGACTCTATTGTTTAGGAATACCAGGATATGGAGTTTGTATAGAATTCAATTTTCGAATAAATTGAAATTCCTGAAAGTTTTGAGATTGTACTTTTGTGGTGGAGCTTAAGAAAGCCGAAAGTTGAAGTGGTGGGGCACGGGAGTGAGCGCTGCGTCGTCCGGTGGCGGGAGAACGCCGGCGACGGCAGTGGGCGACGGCGATGGCAGGAGAACAACAAATGTTTTTTTTCTTTTGAACCTTTATCTTCAGAGTTCTCTGAGAGAATACATATAAATCTCTAGTTGTTAGAAGAGATTTTGGAGAGTGAAATCTATTTATATTTTTGGAAGAGAATCAAAGAAAATCCATAGAGTATTAAAATCCATAGACTGTACCTAAATTTTTTTTAAGACTTTTTAAAATCCGTATTGAATACCTCAAGATTTTTAAAGACTTTTGAAAATTCGAATTGAATACCCCCAGACTTTGAAAATCTAAAAAAATCTTACAGACTCCACAACCAATACACCCCCATACGTACCAATGTTTGAGAGATGTAATAGTTTGAGGAATTATTATGTATTTTAATACTTAAATATTAAACTAAGTATATTGGTAACAAATTATTAATGGAACATGTGATTGAATTTCATGTGTACATGGGCATTTACGTATACGTGTATATATATATATATATGTTTTCATCTGTTATTTACTAAGTTTAATAAAAAATGACATGTATTTGCTATTCGAGCACATTACTCGATTTATAATCTACTCGATTAAGAGTCAAAGTATGAGTGGGGGAGTTTCTCGTCTCTCCTATATCAATAACAAATTTAATAAAAAAAATATGATTTTCTGATGGAAGTGTGTAATCTTCTGTTTCTTTTGTTTCAAATCTCGGAGTTTCAAGTGGCCTCTTAACCACTCATTGTATCATTTTTTTATCTCTTTCATCATACTATAATTCTTTGGTGGGTACATCTTAAACCCAATCATTAATATAATTATTTTTCTGAAAAAAAAAACTATGAACAGAATTAATAAATCAAACCAGGACATTCTGTTTCTTGAATAAACTTGAGGTCTAATGCTTTCAAAGCATGGGTAAACCTTTCCTGTTGCCTCAATTTTTGCACATTTTTCCTCCCTTTCAAGATGGGTCTTTCCATCAAAAGTATTCTAAATAGTTAATGTTGTATTATAATTAATACACAACTGACCAATGAAATTAAGGCTCCACTTGGTATGGTTGATGCAATTAGTATGAGATAAAAAGATTCGTATAATATAATATGGGTCGGGGATATTATGCCGTTTGGTTCGATGTAGTATGTGTGACAACATAAAATTAGTATTCCACTTGGTAGGTGGTAATAATTTTGTATAAAATTAGTATGACATTTGGTAGGGGGTAATAAACTTGTATACAATTGGGTATTTGAAGGAAAGTAAAAAATTACCCCTCTTTGGAAAATATAAAATAAAAACCATCTTCCACTATTCATTTTGGACGATTTCTTTAGCCCTTCCACTATTCATCCATCTTGGTCGTGACATTAGGGTTTCGTGCAGCGAGATTTGGGGAGCATCCATCTTCGCCGATTTGCTTCCATTTTCAGCGATTCACCCACTCGGCTCGGCACCAATAGCCAAGAAATGTAAAAGAGTCGTCTCTCCTCCATCTTGGCATCCATATCGACTGCTACAAAGAAGAGTAAGAACATCGAATCTCCATTTTTATTGTTTCATTCCATTTATGCCCTACTGTTTGTTTATGTATGAATTTTTGTAATTTTATTGCGGGTTTGATGTGTGAAATCCAATTTTAAGGAATTTTTGTTTGGAGGGTGAAAGGGAAACAGAGTTTTGGTCGATTTCCTTAATATATTTGCATGAGAATGTTGTATGACACAGTCCTCTACCTCTCCTCTTCGTATACCTATGTTTGTAATCTATATAGTGCCATGGGGAATGATATTTGTAGTCTCCTCTTGCTGATTCCGGAGGAGGGTTTAACATTGAAACTAAGATCCTTGATGTCTCGGACATTGCTTGGGATAAAGTTGTGGCTGTTTGCCTTTATCTAATAGCACTTTATTCAAATATACTAGTATATATGCATTACATCGTTTTGATACATTTAGTTTTTTATTCAAATATACAAGTATACATACATATTGATTTAGTTTTTTTTTCCTTACACCAGAAGGAGTCAATAGTGGCTAATATGAGGTACAAACATTGGCCTTTCTACTATGATTGGTTAGAGGTGTTTGACAATGATGGAGCAACAGGTGGTTCAAGCCAGGCAATAATGGATGCTGTTAATGACCTCATTTTCGAGGAGGCTGCTACAGAGGCCACTGCAGAACACGAAGGTCAAGGAATAAATACACCGAATGAAGATTCCAATTGCGATATGGACGTTGAAAGCCAAACTCCTTCTCCTTCTGTTCAGCCGTCTAAACAACAACGTGGTCCATCATCAAGTAACAAAAGGGCTTCACAGTCAACATCTGGGAATAACAGAGAACTACTTGATGGATTGGATGTGTTGTTTAAGACCTTTGATGATCGGCTAGCAGATATTGTCCATTCTACAGTAATTGATCACCCCGTTCAGCCCGTTGAGCCAGTTGAAGTCGTTCCCACTTGGCCCAAGAATCCTACTTGCAGTAGGAGTGATATGTTTAGTATCCTTGAGAGCATTCCCGAACTTACTCTCGATGAACGGCTTGATGCCTATAACAACATATTGAAGAACAACGAGCGTTGGGAATTGTTTAGTGGACTGCCTGAGCATGCTCGCCAACGTTACGTTCGTCGTTTGCTAGATGAGGACTTTGATTAGCAACCATGATATATGACGGAGTAAACTGTCACATGGGGGACGGTGACCGTGATATTGTTAATTTCTGTTTAATGTTAGTTTATTTTATGCTGGACAACTGTTGCTTATTTTGATTGTGTGATATTTGCAAGGGATGGGACAACTGTTGCTTATTTTGATTTTGTGATATTTGCAAGGTAAAAGGTTGATAGTGCTTTGATGTTTAATTATTGTTGTTTGGGAGTGGTTTTTATTGAGTTCAAATGTTTTCAAAAGTTTATGATAAACTATTTTTTGTTTGGGCCAAACAATTTTTTTTTAGCCCACTAACATACCTACAATTTAGCCCACCAAGCAAAAACAATCACATTTGGCCCATTCGGCTTTATACATTTGGCACACCAAGAAAAAATCAAAATCACATTTGACCCACTTGTTCGAAAAAATCAAATAAGTTCTTTAAAACATTTGGAATCAAATTTGTTCCCACACTCCAAACCACTAGAAGCCAGTCAAACACTGCAATAAAAAAGAAGACATTGAGTTCTCTACATCATGTAAGGAATCTAATCTAAACATCAAATATTGCTTTGACCAAAATATTACACCTATGCCCATAATTCATTCACCAGACATGTTGGCATATAAATTGATATGGTTTGATGCTCATTATCACATCTTTACTCCTCCATCCACCTCTCTCTCTTGTTTCTACAATCAAATATAATGGCTAATCCCGCAGAAGTTTACCAGGATCGGCATTTGTATCGTTATCTATGGTCCAAGGAACTTACTATTTTTCTTGTTCAATATCTAGTGAACGAGAGAGTTAACGGGAATTGGAACCCGAGTATTTATGACCATAACGTCATTCAAGTTGTGAATGCCACAAATGCCCTGAATGCTTTCTTCGACACCGACATCCCACTAGCAAGGGTTCATCATCGAGTCCGTTCTTTGAGAGAAAGGTTACGTTTGTTTAAACGTATAATTAATTACCCAGGTGTTCATTGGGATGATGTGAGCAACATTGTGACTGCAACATCTGCTACTTGGGAAGTATTTAAACTACAAGTAAGTATGAATTAATTTGAAGATTTGGTAAATTAAATATTATTTTATTGGTATTTTTTTTATATTAGTAATGATCTTCACCAAAAACTAGGCTTTCCTTCTGGCTATTATTTTGGAGTTTATAAGGATCCTATGACCAAAGCTTACATGAGGAGAGGTGAACCATTGTACGGTGAGTTGAATTTGCTATTTGGATATTGTCCGAATGGACACGCCGTGCGGTTCAACGATCGATCCAACACGGTTGCACCAATCCAAGTCCCACCTCAAATCCGATGTCCAACCAGGAGGACAGTGATAGCTCCATTGATTAAATTATATCACCTAAATCATGTAGTATTTCAACCTGTTGGGTCGATTAAGACGACTTATTCGACATTCTTTCAATTACGGCGTTATGTTCTTATGTTTTTTAATATGTTTGAATATTTATGTTTTTTAATATCTTTCGATTAATATGTATTAATATTTTTTAATATGTTGTAAACCTGTCTTATGTTGTTTCTTGATTTTTTAATGGAATGTCATAATATTGTTGGAACTTCTCTCTAATCTATTCCCTTGGTATTATGTAATTTTTTATTATGTTCGTGTTCGTGTGACAATATATTTGTGGGGTAATATTAACCTTAAAGTTGAGAATATGTAACAAAAAAATGGACCTAAAAATATGGAATTTTTTATTTTTTTTGAAAGGAACCTTAAAATATGGAATTGGATATGTAATATTTGGGAACTGTTCGGTTTCCCTCCACCATTTTCTTACAAATTTAATTAAAACAACCAACCACCCACTTCTCTCATAAAAAACCGTGCAAGGACCTTTCTTCTCCAAAATCACCACATCACATTTCATAACAATCAATTACACCATTCCTCTCTCACAAAACCACAATTTCCATCTACGTTCGTTTGTTCTTCTCTCCGGGCGATGAAGTGAGTCGCGCTATCCCGTCTTCCAAACCCACCACAAAACCGACTCCCTGTTCCACCTCCCGCCCACTCCCAGTCCCAGTCGCGCCGCCCACTCCCAGTCGCGAACGCCCACTCCCATTGAACGCCGTCCATTCCAGTCGCTCCGCCCACTCCCATTCACACTTTAGAGGTGATTTTAATGTTGAAAATACCTTGGTTTGTTTGATGACTTTCTATAATGGAAATACTGAGTATAATTATGGGTTTTATTAATTTTATTAGAAATTGAATGGTTTAAAATTGAATGTGATGTATAGAAATGGAATTTTGTTTCAAATGTTGCATGAGTTTTTTTATTGAGTTCTAAAATTAAGAAATAATTTGCCTACGGTTTTTTTAAATTATGAAATGGGATTGTGTAATATTGAAGGGCTTCATAGTGTGATGTGGTGGTTTTCTTTGAATATACTAGGGAACATTTTATTTTGGTTAACTATTGAGGGATGATGTTGAAGTTTTGTGGGATTTAGTTGTTGTTCTTTTGGGTTTTGCTGGGATTTAGTTGTTGTTCTTTTGGTTTTTGGTATGATGTATGAGATTTAATTTACGTATTATGTATCATACATTTTTGTAGATGGAGTCGGTTGACAGAGATGATTATTTCAATTTTCGATTAAGTTGCCGGAGCGATCTGCCCATTCCGAAGAGAATAAAGGAGAGATTGAAATATGATGATATGCAAGCAATGTTTAAGAGTTCATGCTTTGGATTTTTTTACAATGTGACCGACATGAATTTTCAGGGCCAACTCTACCTTCACTTGTTATTCAAACAAGACAGTGCTGTAGACGGTGATAAGTTAAAGTTTCATGTTAACAACTGTGTGACTGAGTTCAGACCCAACGCATTTACTCTAGTCACGGGTCTTAAATTCGGATCTAAATCTGTTATTCCTATAAAATCAAAGTTCTACACAGAGATGTTTGGGTCACGAAAGGAATTGTTTGTCACAGATATTGAGAAAGCCTTCATGAAGGCGACAAAAAAAATCTCTAAATGTGAGTCGGAGATAGGTTTGAAGTTGGCACTGTTGTGGATCCTGTACGGAGTTTTGCTGATCAAGGACAAAACCACCAAGAAAATTGATTCACAGTACATACATTTGATGGATGATTATGAAGTGTTCAACGCCTTTCCTTGGGGTCGGATAGCATACGAATTTCTGGTCAATGACTTTCGATTTTGCTTAGGCAAAAGAGTCATCCTTACAAGGAAAAAACAGTTGGCTGCTCGGAAAAATAAGTCAAATGCTACCCACATGGACCTATATGGATATGCGTATGCCATGCAGTTTTGGGCCTACAAAGTTATGCCATTTGTTGGAAGTTTGTGTGGTACGAGGACCTCCATTTCTGAAATCCCGCGTATGTTGCGATGGACAACATCTAACTTTCATCGTTTTGATGAACTCACCAACACGTGTTTTCCGGTGATGATGCCTGGAGATGGAATTGGGGAAAGGGTGAGTAAAATTAATATTTATACTTGATATTTCAATATTGATCATACGTGTGTGCTACAATAAAACTCATTTTTATGTTTTTATATGCAGTTTAAAGTGTTGTCGAGTATGATACCATAAACTCAAGAGAAGAAGATGCCCTACTATAGATGTCTAATTGAATGGGAGAAGAAGTGTGTGACATCTCCTTCGGCTAAAAAGACATTCACACCATCACGTAAGAAGGAATTTGGGGGATCTGCCTCAAAGAGTGGCAAACGTACTCGTGCTAATTTCAAAGACAAAACTGATACTAATTTCGAGAAGGAAATTGATAAACACACTGCCACTGTCAAGAGTAGCAACAAGAAGAAAAGTCGTAAACGTACTCGTGCTGATTTCAAAGATGAAATTGACACTGATTTCGAAGAGGATATTGAAAAACACGGTGTCAAGAGTAGCAACAAGAAGAAGCCTAGGAAACATACTCGAGCTGATTTATCTGAGGAGGAAATTGAAACCGATTTCGAAGAGAAAATTGAAAAAAATCGGGCCAAACCTTCTCGTAAAGTCGATGATTTGAGAATTATGAAGAATAAGATCGAGATCCTTGGGGTGGCCCTGAAAAATATATTGGAAAATCAGAAATTGATCATGGATAAAATGGGATGGAGCAATAATGTAAATGACACCGATGATGAATGGATACAGTCCGAAGGAACTGGTGCTGAAGCTGAAGCTGAAACTGATAGCGAGGCTAATGAATCAGATGAACTTGATGGTGAAGAAGGTGAGGGTGACGAATCGGATGAAGGTTATGGTGAAGATGGTGAAGGTGAGGGTAATGAATCGGATGAAGGTGATGATGAAGAAGTTGAAAGTGAGGGCCATGAGGTTGAAGAACATATTGATAGAGAGAGTCATGAGTATGAGGAGGATGAAGAATCAGATCCTTGTTAGTTCACTTTTCCCATATATTGTACTTTATAGTTGGTGTTTTATTTTTATGGGTTTAACTATAGTTTTTTACGTGGGTCTGTTTATTTGGCATTTTAAATGATGCAGACAAGAAAAAGGCAGACAAGAAAAAGGTTGCGGGAGCTGTTGAAGATGACGAGATGGAGCAGAATTCACCTTCTGGTTAGTACAAAGTTTATGTTTTTTTAAAAGATGGGTTTACTGTTGGTTAGAGTGTGGTTTTGATGAAAATTTTATGGATTTAGTATATTTGGCTAACCATATATACAAAACTCCAGATGTCAACCTTGGTCAAAAGGCAAAGGGGGAGGAAACAATTTGTGATTTTGATGAACCGGGAAAGGAACCTGACAAGGAAGGTAGTGATGTGGAAGAATTTGAAGGAAGTATTTTCAAGGAAACAAATGATGACGAAGGGGATGGGGAAGGGGTTGATAAAAAAATTTGGATGCTCGTTCATAACAATGATGACGATGGAGATGATGGATACGAGGGTGAGATGCGGGATGAGATCGATGAAAAGTTATTTTATGGGGCGGCTTACGATTCTCTTGATATGGTTTGGGACAACGCGGCTGAAGAGAGATTTAAGAAATGGTATGAAGAAAGTCGGGGAACGTCAACCGAAATCGATATTTCAGTTCAAAATATAACAGGTGCCAATCATAAATTCCTTGCAAACATTTGGGAACCTTCTGGATGGCTCGAAGGGGAGGTACAATTTCAATCTGTTATATTGAAATTATTTTATAAATTGTAGATATATGCATCTAAATTCGTTTTGAACGTGTATTGTAGAACATTGATGCAATTTTCTACCTTGTCATTCTGAAAATGAGGAAATGGCCTAATCTATTTAACAAAGGTTGGACAACGGTTGATCATTACTTTTGGGTAAGTATAGCTATTTTTATTTTGATATAATGAGTTTTTATTTGGTTAGTTAATCGTTTGGTGGAAATTCTGTTTAATTTTTACAGTCGTATTTCGTTGGAAATACCTACAATGATTGGTTTACTGCCAAGAAGAAGAAGTATGCTTTCACCTGGCTTGAGGATGCTACTAAGATTGTGGATTACGTGGCGGGCAGATACCCTCTATTTGGTGTGGGTCTAGATTGGGCTGATGCGGACTTTGTTTACGGGATTGCCCACATCAACCAAAACCATTGGATTCTATACGAAATTTGGCTAAAAGATCAACATATCATGATATATGACTCTCTTTCAGGTAAAAGGATGAATCCGAAGACCGCAGCGGCTTTCCGGCAGATGGCAGTGATGTTACCAAGTATATACACGGAGTTGCTCGAGAATCCTCCCGAGTCATGTCCGAACAAAGAGTGGAAGTTTACTCTGTGTCCACATTGCCCACAACAAACTGATGGAGACTCTTGTGGAATAATCACTTCCAAAGTGTTTAAGTGTCTCGTGGAAAATCGTTCGATCGAGGATATTAACCCGGACGATGATGAATACAGGAAAATATATTGTTTGGAGTTGTTCGACGCAAACAGTATTATAAAGTGAAGCATTTGCTTGTTATTTCGATTAATGTGTAGAATACATTTTGCTTGTTGTTTGTTACTTTGTTCTAATATGTGTATGTGTTGATTGTGTTGGTTGAACTTTAGTATTAGTAATTAGTCATTATGAACTTTTATTTTATTAGCATATATATAGTGGAGTGATGGTTTCTGTTATGTATAATTTTGTTTTAAAAATACCGAACCTCGTTTAAAACTGCATTTGTTCCCACATTTGGAATTGCACATAAAACTGAATACAGGTTGTTGCATTGCACTTTTGGAATTGGACAGAAAAATAATACAGGTTGTTGCATTGCACTTGTTGTTACATTGAATACAGGTTGTTGCATCACTTATGGAAAATGGTGAAATCTGAATGCAGGTTGCGTAAATGATAATTAGACGATGATAAAAAAAATTAATATCATTAAAAAGGCAGTGATATCAGTAGGAGGAATCTGGAAAAACATCGGGAAATCTATGCATGCATCACTGAAATTTAAAAAACTTAAAATACAAACAAACATCACAAAAAAAAGCATTGAACATCAAGATAAACAGCCAGGTTGCGAATACCAAACAACCAGCTTACAAACTCCACCGTACCATCTAGGCATCAACGCCTACCACTAAACCAAAACCAACGTGTTGGGATACTTGCATCATCAGAAGCACAAGAATTTTGGATGCTCGGGGAGTCCGCCAAATGGTTAGAGAATTGGGTAGGAGCATTACCTCCAAATTCTTGTCTTTGTGGGGACGCAAGTTCATCGAACAACCTCCTAGCCGTAGGATAACGACTGCCTAACATTGGCGATACCACTTCTTCGGTGTCATCAGTTACGTTTAAGGTAGACCCTGTCTGAAAATAGTTTGGAATCGGGTATGAACCATCACTAATGACAATTACCTCTTGTTCGCACATTTGGTGGAAAGGCGGTTGAGGAGCCGAAGGCGGAGGCGGAGGTGGAGTAGGAGGCGGTGGTGGAGTCGGAGGTGGGTTCGGAGCCCTCTTAAACAAAAGGGTAAGGTTCTCCAACTCAGGCTCACCGTTCCAGTAATAAGCTTTGACGATTTTGTTTTGTTGAAAAAATGTCATGCACCATCAAATAAAATTAGTGTTGTAGCCATATATACACAACAGTTAAAATCTATCACTATATTAGATACAAAGGTTACTGAAGACTTCTGTGCCTGCGCTTGCCTACACCTGTGCCTACATTGTTGGAAATTTGTAATGAGCTTTGACCCAAATAGTGTTACCACTAGATGGCATCTCACGAAAGCTGACTGCTAGACAATGAAAAACGTGAGTAATAGATGGAAAAGTTACATTGACCCACTCTGAAAACTGCATTTATGTCAACATATGTCATGCATCAAAGTACTCCAATTTCTGAATCAGTAAATTGGTAAACGTGACATTGACCATCTCTGAAAACCACATTTATGCCAACAGATGTCATGCACCATCAAATTAATTCAAATTATGAATCAATAAAATGGAAAAATGCTCTGATATGTACTATTTGGAAAGTTGAATAAAAAATTAAAGGATAAAAATATGTAAATTATTTCGAAATGGTATGATTTTTCAAACAAATTGGACATATATATATCAAGATAACTGAATTATGTGTAAATATATATACCATTGATATATTATATATATGTGTTTATATATATATATATATATTACCTGCATGCAGAACGGATATAATTAGTAATAAATCCGAGCAATCGGATAATGCAAACTCACTCGTAACCTGAGGATAAGAATTGCGATTCATTAGTCTAAAAAATATATTTGGTACCAGCTCAATAAATACACCAAATACACATATCAAACTGCATGAATTCAGACGGAGTTTATAATCGAATTAACATGCTCATACATTTGATTATCACCGGTAGCAAACAAACAAGAAAAATATCAATGTCTCACAATATAAGAAATATATATGATATGCAAGTACAACAATCAACATGATAAAAATTTGCAATTCAACTACGTAGGATTTCTCCATTGCTGATACATGGCTGCGGAGAGTTGGTGTTGGGATAACATATGCCAGGATCTATCGGGATGACCTCATAAACACAAATTTAAATTAACAATTATTACTAGCATGAATTTACCTAAGTGAATTCAAATAATAATTAATCCAACAACAACATGCAAATAAAATTTCACGTAAAAGATCCTAGCATGCGGAATTTTTAGGAGTTTACGTAAACGTACCCGTTGGAGAGACGATCTGAGAAAGACAGGATCAAGTATCTGGATACCCACCAAAAGTCCTTCTCAAGTATTCCCAAGTCCTCGTCCAATAACCCCGATGGAAGGTTCTCCGATGAACGATTTATAAAACAAGGAAAATAAAAATAATGTTGCACCACCTTTGTGGATTTCTAATATTTCCAATGCATGGAACGCTAGTTGGGAATGAAAAATTCATCCCCTATATATAAGAGAGGAGAGTTCGAAATTTTGGAGCGTAATTAGGGCTAGGAAAGATCTTTTCTTGATCTCCAAGAAATCTTGAATATATCCAATATATTCTTCTTTCCATGTGTCTTTTTCCACAAAAATCTCACACCCTTATTTAGCCTTATATTTAGAAAATTTCAAGAAGAATTTCAAGATTGGATCTTTCTTGAATTTATGAGATATTCTTGTATTCCAAGAATACATATCTTTTTCCATAAATTCTTTCCAAGAAAATCAAGAAAATCTTTCTTCCCTTTTTTATACATAATTTTCGAAAATTTCACTATTAAAGAAGCCAAGTGGGAGTTTTCTTGAATTTATGGGATAATATTGTATTCCAAGAATACATTATCTCCTTTCCATAAAATCTTTTCAAGAAAATTCTTCTCTCTCTTTTCTTTAATAATTTTCAAAAAATATAGGAAATATTCCAACAATAAATTTATTTTATTTTAAGCACCTTTTATTTATTGGACTTTAATTGGGCTACTTGAGGGGCCTTTATGAGAATTAAGATGGACCTTCCAATGGACTTCTGAATTCCAATATTGAGCCACAATATAATTCAACCCATTAATATTAATTAATATCACTATATAATTAATATTGCACTATCCAATCTTAACCTATATTACGGTAATATGGCTCCCGGTTATTATTTCCCGTGTTTAAGATTATTTAGTCCACTAATTAATTAAGCCACTGGAAAACTTTATATTAATTAATATCTTTATCCTTGGAGTAAGGACAACCCAGCTTTATTATCCATACCGGAAAATTAATTCCACTTGCAAGATTTGGTATGATAAAGGTTCCGGGCCCACCAAGGGGACCAATCAAGCAAGACTTTTGCAAGCACACGATTCTCTGTATTAATTTAGTAACTGTCGTGCAATTAATATTATTGCCCAAGATATAGGGTATCGAAGTCGCAATGATTCTCTTCCCATTTATAAGTCAAAGCAATAACTATTAATCACACACAGTCCTTATTAAGTGACAGAGATTAAGAAATAAACAACCACTGAGGTCTAACTCTTCATCCCTTAAGTCAGTGCGAATGAGTTTATTCTCTCTGTAGGTCCGCTTCAGCGCATCGAATGCACTAGTGTAATATCTTGATCAAGACAAGCCAATCTGAGCCTTACACATCAACTTCTACCAATAGATTGTTCGGATCTATCTAAGTTGTGAAATACACACTAGTATACAAGGAACTGTTAACGTGATCTTCTGTGATCTGGTATCACCACGTTAACTACAATGTAACGCTTGCTACGAACGGTTTGCAATAATTATATATAACATTCAATCATATTTAAAGCAAAAGTGATAAACAATTTATTTCAGTAAATAAGTGTTTAATACATAGGTTATACAAAGTAAAAGTATACTTTCACGTATAACCCCAACAATCTCCCACTTACACTCAAAGTCTGCTTTTAAGTATACCATAGCACGTCTCATGTAGTTCTACGTGACATCTAATGCCACCTACACGAACCTAATAATATCTCTCCCACTTATACTCAAAGCAGATTGGCTACGCACTTGACAACCATTCCTCCCACATGTCTCTTGAATGTTTCCAGAGGCAGACACTTTGTGAAAGGATTAACTAGGTTATCCTCCAATGCGATCTTAGCCACCTCTACGTCTCATCTCTTAACGATTTCTCGTCTAAGATTTCTTTCCTTCAGTGTGTTTGTTTGACTAGTAGACTCTTGGTTCCCTTGAATTTGCAACTGCCCCTAGCAAATATTGCTAGACAAATTCGGAACTCCATCCAAGTTCACTAAGAAGATCTAGAGCCAAACTAGTTCCTTCACTACTTCACAAGCAACTACTTGCCCGACTTCCATGGTTGAGTCAGTGATGCATTTCTGCTTCACACTCGTCCATTTCATGGCTACACTTCCCAAATGAAAACACACTAACTGAGGCAAATAGTCTGGAATCTAGGTTTGATTGGAAATCCGAGTCCGTGTATCCCACTGGAAATAAACCGTCTGACTGATAAACCAGCATTCTATCTCGAGTTCTTTTCAGATACTTCAGAATGTTCTTAACAGCAGTCCAATGTTGATTTCCGGGATTACTTTGATATCTTGCTACCATGCCTACGACATTGCAGATATCCGGTCTCGTACACAACATTGCATACATGAGACTTCCTACTGCCGAAGCATAAAGAATGCCTCTCATGTCATCTATCTCCCTTTGTGTCTTAGGGCACATGTCTTTCGATAGATTGATTCCGTGCCTGAAAGGTACAAAACCCTTCTTGGAATCTTGCATGTTGAAATGCTTCAAAACGGTATCTATGTATGAAGCTTGCGATAAGCCGATCATTCTTTTCTTTCGATCTCGAGTTGATCCCAAGAATATGACCGGATTCCCCTAAGTCCTTCATATCAAACTGTTTTGACAGCCATACCCTTACGTCTGACAAAACCTTTACATCGTTTCAAATGAGCAGAATATCGTCTACGTATAGTACTAGGAATACCAAGGCAGTTCCGTCACACTTTCTATAAACACAACTCTCGAAATCGTATTGATCAAACCCATAAGATTTTATTACATGATCAAAACATTGGTTCAAGCCCGAGATGCTTGCTTAAGTCCATAAATGGACTTCCTCAGCTTGCACACAAGGTGTTCTTGACCTTTTTCGATGAAAACTTCGGGCTGTTGCATATAGATTTCCTCGTCAAGACTCCCGTTAAGGAAAGCTATCTTGACATCCATTTGCCAGATCTCAAAATCTAGATACACAACTATTGCCAAGAGAATATGGATGGACTTAAGCATGGCTACAGGCAAAAAGGTTTCTTCATAATCGATACCCTCTTTCTGAGTGTATCCCTTTGCCACAAGCCTAGCTTTAAAGGTTTCCACCTTCCCGTCTGGTCCTCTTTTCCTCTTGTAGACCCACTTGCATCTAATGGGTTTTACCCCATTGGGTGGTTCAACTAGCTCCCACACCTGATTATGATCTATTGAGCCCATCTCGGCTTCCATCGCGGTTTGCCAGGATTCTGAATCCTTATCTTGGACCGCCTCCTTGTAGGACCAGGGGTCTGATTCACTATCCCCGGGGACCAAATCCGAAAATTCTCCTATCCCCATGAATCTCTCAGATTGTCGAACAACCCTCCCACTACGACGAGGTTCCGATTGTGTTGGTGTGACGCTTGGTATATCAACCTGTACAGTTGGTATAGAAGTTTGCCCTCTTATTTCATTTAAGGTAATCTCACTTTTGGGCTTTCGATTGTTCATAAAGTCTTCTTCCAAAAATCTAAAGTGCATACTTATTACCACCTTTTGATTTTCGGGACCATAGAACATGCACCCTTTCGTTCCCATGGGATATCCTATAAACAACCTTAGTTCCGAACGTGCATCCAACTTACCGGCCTCCTTGTCTAACACGTATGCCGGACACCCCCAAATCCTGAGATGTCTCAGACTGGGCTTGCGCCCGGTCCACAACTCTTTAGGGGTTTTGGGAACCGATTTGGATGGCACCAAATTTAGAACGTAAGCCGCTGTTTCCAAGGCATGACCCCAAAATGACTTAGGTAGATCTGAATAACTCATCATGGATCTGACCATTTCTAAGAGTGTTCTATTTCTTCGTTCTGCAACCCCGTTTTGTTGAGGGGTTCCGGGTGCAGTTAACTGGGAAACAATGCCCTCGTCTGACAGGTAGTTCAAAAACTCATCGCTGAGGTATTCGCCTCCACAATCAAACCGTAGAAACTTGATACTGTTTTCCTTATGATTCTCCACTTCGGCTTTGAACTCCTTGAATTTATCAAAGGTTTTTGATTTGTGTTTCATGAGGAAAATGTACCCGAACCTTGAGTAATCATCGATGAAAGTCACAAAATACTCATATCCACCTCTAACTTTGGTTGACATTGGACCACACACGTCAGTGTGAACGATTTGCAACACTTCTGTGGCTCTATCCCCTTGGCTCCAATTGCCCTCTTGGTCATCTTACCCTCCAAACATGATTCACAGGTTGGAGGTGGTTCTAACTGTAGGTCCGTCAGCGAACCATCTTTCACCAACCTTTGGATCCTATTTATAACCCAATCTTAGATGCCATAGAAGTGTCTCGTTCACATTTTCTAAACGTTTTCTCTTATTGCATGAAATAGTCGATGTGTTATAAGATGCATTTTGTGAGTGGTGTGCACAGTTTATATTATAGAGATTGTTCTGCAAAATTCCACGACAGATAAACACATCATTACGGTAAACAGTAACTTTCTTAGAAAAACGAACAGAATATCCATCATTAATTAGTTTTGAAACTGAAATAAGGTTTTTGCAAAAAACTGGAGCATAAAGAACATATCTCAAAACTAAAATCTTGTCTTCAAAAGACAGTTCACGTCTCCCACTGCTTTAACCACTACTCATGTAATACTGCAAAAACTGCTACTTCACATAGCATTGCAGTAATGCTACTTTCGTGGAATTGCAATACCCGCTACCTTCGTAGCATTGCAATAGTCGTTACTTACGTAACATTGCCCATGTGATGAGGATCTCACTCCCACTAAGTTGTCAGGTCAACTGGGACCCCATTATGTGAAACATACATGGTCAACAGATCCCGTATCAACTACCCACAAATGAGAAGTATACGCCGCTAAACAAGTTTCAACAACTAGTGCGTGAGAATTACCTTTCTTTCCGGCCCTTTTGGGGTTTGGAACAGGCAAACCTCCATTGTCCTCTTTCACCGCAGTTTAAGCACTTTACCTTTGGATTTTCCTTGACACCACCGGCATTCCTCATCTTACCATTGCCCTTGGCAACAGTTGAGTTTGATTGCTTATGGCTTTTGGTCCTTTTCTTCTTCTTGCCTTCCCTTGGCCTAGAAGATGAAGACAGACCATTTGTCGTCAAAGCTTGAGTTCGGTGCCCCATCAACGTCTCTGCCGTGACCAAAGCTTGCAACAAATCAGCCAGCGAGGCCAAAGTGCTCAAAACTTTTGGGCAGAGAGTGGAGTACCAAATCGATCTAGGTCTCAAGATCATAATCTGCACCCAGAACCTCAAGTTTGTTCAGATGGACCATCTATTTTGAGGACGTAATCCCTTACGGGGTTGCCCTCCACCATTTTCAGCGACAACATCTCTCGGAAGGTGATCTGACAAGTCCCGCATTTTTGAATCGTCAGTTGGCTCATCTGGTTTTGGTGTGTCAAGAATCCACTTGTGCTTTTGTGCATTTAGGACAATCATAACTTTTCGTTTCCAATCAACATAGTTTCCTATACAATTCTATTCACTTTAAGTATATTAACAGTGGATTAAAAGGTTGCGACATGCTGAACTGAAATAAACAACAATTGTGCAAACACAAAATTATCACATAATTCGATCACATTGTTCATATCAAAATCTCAAAACAATATGAACATGCATCAGCCGACACCTCAAAACAGTTTAAATAGGTCACGTGGGGTGAACTGTCTATTTAAACACATTCAAGCAGGTTACAAACAAGAACAGTTACAAACCTTTAATTCAAAATTAATAGTCGGCTCCCACTTGACCAATATAAAATTGACAGGGACTTCGGGGAATTATATGCATATCAATTTTATACCTAAGTAATAACCATGATTAAATACAGAATTATTACTTTTCTTTGTACGAGCCTCGTGGGGAGGGTCATCGTCGCCACTAATAATAATTCACAATCATCCTTTTGGGAATTTATTCATGTGAAAACCATCTTTTGGCCGTTCCGTGGGGGAAATTTCTCCAAAAGAATTCATAAATAAATAAATA
Source organism: Stenogyne calaminthoides (assembly GCA_037126765.1). Taxonomy (NCBI): domain Eukaryota; kingdom Viridiplantae; phylum Streptophyta; class Magnoliopsida; order Lamiales; family Lamiaceae; genus Stenogyne; species Stenogyne calaminthoides. Next base: position 36,301,004 of record JBBCBC010000010.1, on the reverse strand, counting down.
AATCATGGAGGTCAATTTGACGTAATTTTATTATCCGGAATAAAATTTGTCAATAAAACATACTTAGTAATTTTCGAAAGTGAGATTTTCTTTAAACAATTCTAAATCATGCAAACACATTTAACAAATAAAATTGCACGAATTTAAAACAAACATCAAGACAAAATAAATCAAGTTGGGCACATATATCCAACTGTCATGGTTTAATTCCAAATCTTGATCTTGAAAAATCGTCTCTTCTTTTGCCTTCATCGTTCGTCTCGAAAGGCTCCCACTGAATCCACAACAATTCTTTAAAATGTCCTCCATTTTAGGTTAGGACGACGTTCGAAAACGAGTAGCTCACGACCCGGAACCGAGTCGCATGCGCCTAGGCGCACACCCCAATCCGGATCGGCCATCTCGCCCCGTCGCCGCTCAAGCACATTCAAGATGGAGCATCGCCGACGCTACCAGCGTCCGGGTCCCATAAAAAAAACACTTTGCCTAGGCTCGCCCACATAAGCGCCGCCGCATCGTCGCCTGGTGCCACGTCCAACGCCCGTCAGGTGTCCCACTTTAGCGGTGAAGCAGGAAGGCCCGCTTAGCCTTTCGCCTAAATTTCGTTCGCCTTGGCTCCCGTACGTTCGGGCACATGAACGTCCATCTTTAATTCTCTGTCTCCATCTTCATTCACGATCCGATTCTAATTTATTTACAAAAAATAAATAAACCTAGATCTAGACTAGTCTATTATATTGATCAGATCAAGCAAATCCTAATCTACTCATGGATTTTTGCACGAGGCAAAACGAATCCGAACGAATTGAATTAAAAAACAAACAATTTATTTGCATGTAAATAAGCACATTAAAATACCATGACAATTGGATACCTGCTGTTGTACCCGGTTTGATCACCGGCGAACAAACAAGTGAATTTGTTAAGTCCCGATCCAGATAATGGTGAAAGCAATAAATATTACACACGATTTGATTACCCAGTTCGTCTTTGGAATGGACTACGTCTGGGGGCACCAAGCCAGAATATTTTCTGTATTATTTCTGCCTAGGATACCAAGACTTCGATCCTTTACAATGTGCATTACAAGTTATATTTATAGACATAAATCTAGGGCTACAGTCTTCGTGGGCTTTCTCTCCGTTAATGATCAGTTCCCTTCCTTACTCAAGTAAGTCGCTCACGGATATGCTTTCCCTGGTTACATCCCGAGAAATCCGCCTCACCATAACTGCCTGAATCTTGTCCATATTTATCTCTAACCGAAGTCGCAACCTCCTTGGCCGCGACTTCCGACTCTTTCACGTCGCTCCACGACTTCTTTGCTACATCAGGCCGCTGGCGACCTTTCGAGGCCTCAAAGCAGCTTCCCGTCCTGCTCAAAGTCGGATAACAAGCTCAAAGTGAGACTGTCCAATCCCGAGCCTTCCTTAAGTTGGGTTATTTCCCCGTACAACAATTGCCCCTCAAGATGAGGTCGCGAGCTCGCTCCGGGATCTTATCTTGAACCGTTGATATTCGCCGACCTACGGGAAGTCAATCTTGGGATCTGTGTCTGAGTCAAGTCTCTGTTCTTGGGGAGCCGTATGGTCGCCTAGGTTTCCCCAATTGGTGTGACACGTGACAGGATGGGAATGATGGTGCGGCGGTGATGATGACTTCAAGCCCGCGAGTTATTCGTCCAATCGGCGATCGCGTCTTCTTCTGGCTTGTCGCTCACGTCGCCCTAATTTCCGCGGGGGTCCCCAAGAATTTCAAATTTATACTTTTGACCCTTCGTCTCTTTATAAATAGGTCTAGGGTTCCTCCTCAAAACCCTTCATCTCTCTCGTCTCTCGAAACTCTGGCTTGAACTCCTATCTTTCCGGCTACTCTTCAGGAATGTTGTAACTGGTTTTTATCTACTCAGTTAAACAATAATCATTGTGAAAAGCATATGTTAAAGGCAATCGAAACAGGGAAAGGGACAAAGAAGTTGGTGACCCGGTTCGTCTTCAGAATCAGACTACGTCCGGGGGCGTCCAAGCCAGGGAGAGGATGTATGTATATGCCTAGAAGTATATGTTGTTCGACTTATTACAGAGGTGGCCATGGTGGCCTATTTATACTATGACTCCCACCCTTTGGGTGGGAATTTACATAAGGAATAATGCCTATGAAAGACCTACAATATCGGGAACCATTAATCCCGCCTTGACAGGCCAGAAATTGTCCATCTTTAGCGTGCGCCAATCGTGGAGCGGATGTGGAGGGCGGATTAGTGGCGTGTCGGGGGCTATCATTGACCATGTGAAATGCATAGTTACGGCTGGTGCAGGTCGCTCCCGACTTGAGGATATAAAGCAGAAATTGCATCGCGACTTCCCGAACTGTCGACTACCCGAGTTGCCGACCTTTGCGACTTGAAGGTTTGGTCTTGTGGGAATTACTTGGGCTGATCCCTTGGTCCCCTTGCCGAGGTTGCTTCATGCAGTCTTTGTTGGATTGTTTATGATCCTTCGTGCCCAGGAGGGAGGTCGGGTTTATCCATGCTACAACAATTGCCCCTCAAGTTGAGGTCTCTTGTTCCGAGAAGGGACCTTGGCTTGACACATGGACTAAATCGACTCGCGACCATCCAACCTGGAAAGTCTCCTATGAGCGGCTTACTATCCTCGGGCAGGTGAAAAGTTACCTCGATAATACGAATTGTCGCATCAGACTTCCCTCGAACTCAGGGATTCGAAATGATATCGTGTCAGGATGATGACGTAAAGTGCCACCATTTCGTCCAATGAGATGCCGTAGTGGATTTCACTCGAGCCCCTCGCGTCTTTTTGTTGCTAGGGGGCTGAAGTTTTGGCTAATTTCATTTTGGCCCCTCATCTTCTTCGATAAATAGACGGGGAATTAGGTTTTGAAAACCTTATTTCCTGCGACTGTCTTGCGAAAGAATTTCCTCAAGATACTCTTCCTGGTTCTTTCTCCCTTCCACCGGAAACTCATTCTCGTGTCACTGAACCAGAAATAATCACAGGTAAGCACTTTGGTGCCCCTTCTTCGAATTTATGGATTCTAGCATTTCCAAATCCCTTTTTGCCTCTCAGCCCATGGTGGCTTCCTCCTCTTCTGAGGATGACATCCCTATTGCCCTGCGTCGCCACCGATTTTCCTGCTCCGCCACCGGGTATGTGGGTGAAAGTTCATTGGCTAGGGTTATGGGCGACCGCCGGGAGGACGATGCCAATGATGAACCGGTGGATGACCAATTTCTGAAAGAATTGCCCAAAATTACCTATCTTCCCCGTTGGATGTTAATCTCCTTCATCCCCGGTCCCACGGGAACGGTTGTCAACGGCGGGTCCTTCTGCCTCGGTTTTGGATTATGGGGCTTATGAACGAGTTTCAATTATGATCTGTATTTTAACGGAGCTCCGTACAAGTGACCTGACCGGGCATACCGCAAGTCGGTCGACTCTCAATTCGCGACATCCGATAAAAGATACTGATCTGTGCTCTCCAATCAGTATGTGCGGGGACTTCGTCGCATTTACAAGGTGCCCCGGGATGTTTATTTTTATGGGCCGACTCCAGACTAAAGCGCCGATTAGCCTCCTTCGGGAATGATTGCTGTGAATGAGTCTTCCATGTCGGTCGGTATTCAATTTCCATTGCACCAGGCCATTTCCCATCTGCTGGCGGCTGGAATGTGAGCCTCACGCAGATCACCCCCAATGGGTGGAGTTACATCATCTCCACCATGGTTGTTTTGGGGCAGGCCGGGCTGAAAAGACTGCCTAATCCCGGAGAGATATCACACGTGATGTTCCCCGTTGCTCAGGCCGGAGGCTATCACGCTGTGCGGCTTTGTAGAGGCAAAGAGCTCATGAGTGGGATTCCGAATAAGGTTGACGGGTGGCACCAGAAATGGTGGTTTGTAGGAGGAGCATGGGAGTCGGTGGCCCCTTCCAGCACCTTATCCATTAGAGTTCCTACGGATTATGTGATCCTTGTTGAGAATGTTACTTCGCCTTAATATTTTTATGCTCGATTGTACTGATCTAATTCTTTTCTCGTCTTGCAGTGTTTGCGCCCCGACCTTCTGAGTTATATTGGGACTTTCTCAAGGCGTTCAAGGAGGTTCGAGACACACCCCCTAGTCAAGAGATGTTAATTTGTTTGAACTCCAAGCTCGACCGCTTACAAGCTTCTGATCGTTGACACTTACCCTCGCCACTTGAGAATTCCTTGTAAGTCTATGCCGCATCTTTTCAAGTGTATTTCACGATTTCACGCTAAAGGTTCTGTTTTTATGTTAGATCCGGATATCCCAATCTACCGACGTCGGCCCTCTGCCTCCGAGATGGCCTCGCGACCTCAATCAGTACTCGGCTCCATGAGGCGTCTCTCCATTTCTTCCGCCAGTGGGACATTCGATTCAGAGTCCTCCCTGCTTTGACAAAAGGCAAGAAGAAAAGTCGTCGAACCCGCCATCTTTGGTGGTGAGCGACCTCCCAAGAGGGGCGCGAACAACTGCACACACCGATCCACGTCAAGTCGGGGTGCTGGAAGGGTGGCTCCTAGCCCGACACCTTTGCCGACTTCTACCCGGGAGGGAGGTCGCCATCCGGAGGATGATTCCTGGATTGGTTGGGATGAGGAGAGGATGCAGAGGTAGACCATTTGCAACTCTTAATGAATTTACCTCAAAATCGGACCAAACTTAATATATTTGTTCCTCCTTGTTGCGCCGGTCGACGGCCAAGTTCTCACCGGGAGGTGCCGAGCTCTGAGATCCCCGGGATTCCCCACGGGCGGAGGAACGCCTTGGAGACCGCCCGCTACTTGAGCGGGGACGAGAAACGCGGCCGCGGTTTTATGGACGGCGATGATCACTTTCTCCGCCCATCGCCAAAAAAGTCACGGGCAATATGTATTCGATCGTTGTCCACTCAAGGCCGGCTTTCTACATGGAAAAAGGCTCATACCAATCCGAAAGAGCTCGAGCTCTCCAAACTAGAGAATGCCCAGCGATGACCTCCCGAAGCAAGCGAAATCACCGATACCGCCTATGAGGTGCGCAGAAGAAATCGGAGGTTGCTAAGGCCGACGGCTAAGAGGGCCTTTGGAGCTCAAGGGCAAATTAAGGAAGTGAGATCAAGCCGGGAGGAGAAGGAGGCCGTGACCCGGATGAAGGAGCTAATCCGGCAAGGATGTAGAGGTTTCGGGAAAAGTTGGCGCCAAAGACGAACACTTTTAAGCAGGTCGAAGAGCGTAATGCTAACTTCGCTTATGTCGGGCGGTTATGGCGCAATTCGAGATGTTCGGGCGGAAGAACCTGCTCTGCCGACCTCTCGACATTGTGACCGAGCCGATTCATGACTTCCCCCCCCCTCCGACATTGTCTTTGGAGATTAAAGATCTGGAAGATATGGGCATTGATTTGTCCTTCTTCCCTAATCAGAGTCGGATCGTGCACCCCACTCCCGATCCAGATGAGACATAGCCGGGAGACTCCGAGGTGGTCCTCGAGACTCGGTCGGATGAGGTTTGGCACGCGAAATGAGGTCGGCCGAGATGTCGTGGCTCCTCCTCAAGAAAGCAGCCACAAGCGGCCTCTAGGGGAGGTGTCTGCCCACACCCTCATCAGCGTTATTCAGCAACAATTAGGTGGGCAACCTTTGAACATAATCAGTGGTGCTACTGATGGGATTCTTGATCGTTCTTAAGAATGATGTCATCAAGAATCCCAATAAGAAAAAGGAGATTGAGAAGTTGTTGAACCCCATCTCCAACAATACTTTTGATCAGCATGCCTTAAAGTCGGAAGTCGTCTGCCAGTCGTGGATATTGGGTTGTAGTAAAACATCTGTCGTCAGTTATCATGATGTATCTTGGTTTTCGCTTGATGTAATCTAGCCTTCGGGCTCTTATAATGTACCGATCTTCGGGCTTGTTGTCATTAATGAAATCTGCCTTTTTCTTTTCTTTATTGTGCCGACTTGATTTCCTTATGTAAATATAATCTATGCGTATGTTCATTCGTCTTATTGGCATTGCGATTTTAGATTGAACCTCGCTTAGTCGTCTTATAAAGTTAGGGGAGGATCACACCGCTAGGGGTGGTGATCTCGCCGCAAATATGTCGAAAGTCGTTCCCGGGGGAGGTCGATGTTTCATCTATGCGACCTTCCTGGGTTTAAACACAGGAATTGTGAAAAAGAAAATTTAACTCATTATTATTGACTCGCCTGAAAGTTTACAAGTACACTGGCCTTGACCCTACTGATAGTATCTCTTGAGATGAGATGCGTTCCACGGGTACTGAGACTGATTGCCATCTGGGTTCTCGAGCTCGTATGCCCCATTGGATAATACTCGAGCGACCTTGTATGGTCCTTCCCATTTTGGTCCGAAAGTTCCTTTGGTTACTCCAAGAGTCTTCTTCAGGACCAGGTCGCCTTCTTTGAATTTTTGAAGTCGCACTTTAAAGTTGTAGTATTTTTCAGACTGTTGTTTGTATCTCGCATTTCAGATACCTGCCTCTAATCGATTCTCTTCGAGCAAGTCTAGGTTTCTGGCCAAGGCCTCATCATTGCAGTCTGTCGCGATCTGCGAGGTTCTGAGAGTTTGGAATTCGACCTCTGCGGGTATGACTGCTTCCGAGCCAAATGCCATCGAATAAGGGGTCTCTCCGGTCGAATTTCGGCAGGTCGTTCTATATGACCACAGTACATCTGGTAACTCACTGGCCCACTTCCATTTTCCTCCCTCAATCTTGGTTTTCAGAGTGTGCTTGATGATCTTGTTCACAGCTTCGACTTGACCGTTTGACTGAGGGTGATAAGGGGTAGAGAAAAGCTTGGTGATTTTCCATTTTCTGAAGAAACTATCGATCTTATGACCATCGAACTGCTTCCCATTATCGGATATAATTACTTGCGGTAGGCCGAATCTGCAGATGATGTTTTGCTATATGAATTTGATGATGTGATCTTGATCTATGGTCGCCAAAGCCTCAGCCTCGGCCCATTTTGTGAAGTAATCTACTGCGACTAGGGCGTATTTGACTGAACCCGGGGCTGTTGGTAATGGCCTGATGATATCTATCCCCCACTTCGCAAAAGGCCAAGGACTGAGGATGCTGGTGAGTTCCTCAGGTGCGACCTTGATTGATGATGCGTGTATTTGACATTTGTGGCATTTTCGTGCGAAAACCATGGCATCGACCTTTAAAGTTGGTCAATAATACCCTTGCCTCATCGTCTTATGAGCGAGCAACTACCCCCCAGCGTGGTTTCCGCATACCCCGTCGTGAATATCTTGCAGGATAGCCTGCCCTTACTCAGGGGTAACACATCGGAGCAGTGGTATGCTGAAGCCTCGCTTATATAGTTCTTTACCAACCAATGTGTACCTTGCTGCCCTTAGTTGCAATTGTTTTGCCTGAATTCTGTCGGTTGGTACCCAGTCATCAAGTAGTCGATTATGGGGTCATCCAGCTTAAACTCGGGGTGTCTAGGGCAACGACTGTTGTGTTAGCAATGGAGGGGTGGGAGAGTTTTGTGATGGTGACATCCCTCATCTCTGTTGGTCCCTCCGAAGTCACTAGTCGTGCTAATGCATCGGCTCGGGAGTTTGCATCCCTTGGTACTAGCTTGATGTAGATTTGTTCAAATTTCAGGCAAAGTGCTTTGACGACCTCTTGGTAGGCCGACATCCGCTCGTCTCAGGTCTCATACTCCCCTGATATATGGCGTGCTACGAGCTGGGAGTCGGTGTGTACTTGAAGTTTCTTGATGCCCATTGCGGCGGACATTTCTAGAACGTTGATCAGTGCTTCATATTCGGCCTCGTTGTTGGTGGTAGGGAAATTGAAAGTGATGGCATTCTGAAAAGAAATCCCATCTAGACTGATTAACACAATTCCTGCCCCTGATTTGTTGGCAGTTGCCAAGCCATCTACGTACAACTCCCATGGTGGGCCGGTCGAACCGCTGGCCCCAGGAGGAGGGGTTAATTCAACGATAAAGTCGGCCAAGGCCTGAGCTTTTATTGCAGGATGCGGCGCGTATGTTACCCCATACTGTCCAACCTCGATGGCCCACTTGAGGCATCGACCCGATGTATCTGGTCAATGGAGCACGTTGCAAAGGGGTAAGGAAGTGAGGACCTCCACTTGGTGATCGAAGAAGTAAGGTCTCAGTTTCCTCACACTCATAACTAGAGCATAGGCTAATTTCTCTAGAAAAGGGTATCGCTACTCGGTTTCATTTAGCGTCTAACTGACAAAGTAAATGGGCAGATGGGTTTGACCCTCCGCTTGCGTAGTACAAACATCAAGGCGGGGGAGGTTTCCGAGGTCGCCAAGTATAAAAACAGGTTTCTACGCCAGGACCGGTTTTGGCTAAAATCTTGGCGTCGGCCGGATATGCTTTGATCCTGTCAAGAGCATTCTGACTCTCAGATGTCCATTCGAACCTCGCCTTCTTTCTGATGGTGTCGAACATGGGCTTGCATTTATCCCCCATTCGGGAGATGAATCTGTTCAGAGCGGTCAGGCACCCCGTCAGTTTTTTAACGTCCTTTTTAGTTTGGGGGGCCCCATATCTAAGATAGCCTGCACCTTGGCTGGGTTTGCTTCAATCCCCCGCTTGTTGACCAGGTGCCCTAGGAACTTCCCTGATTCCACTCCGAAGTTGCACTTTTTCGGGTTGAGTTTCATATTGAACTTCCTGAGTATCTCGAAAGCTTGCGCGAGATGAGCCAAATGATCTTCCCTTTTAGACTCTTCAAGACAATGTCGTCAACGTACACCTCCACCGACTTGCCTATTTGCTCAACAAAAATATGATTGACCAGCCTTTGATACGTTGCCCCGTCGTTCTTCAAACCAAAAGGCATTCTCTTCCAACATTATATGTTCTTCTCTGTTAAAAATGAAGTGTGCTGCCTGTCGGGCTCGTGCATAACTATCTGATGGTACCCGCAAATCGTCCCATGAAAGACATCATCTCATGGCCCAATCGTATTTGTCGATTAAGTGGTCGATATCGTCATCGGGAAGAAATCCTTGGGGCATGCCTCGTTAAGATCTGTGGAAATCGATGCAAAGTCGCCAAATCCCATTTGATTTCTTTTTACAAGGATCTGCATTTGGCGACCCATTGTGGTTGGGTCGGCTGCGTGATGATCGTGTCGTTGCCAAAGCAACTTCTTCACCTCTTCAAAGGGGGCGCGATATTTTTCTGGACCAAACTTCCTTCTTTTCTGAGCTACTGGTTTTCGGGCTGGGTCAATGTGTAACTGATGACATGCGATCTCAGAATCGATCCCGACCATATCCTTGTGTGACCAAGCGAAAACATCTAGGTTATTCTTGAGGAAATCGACGACTTCAATTTTCAGGTCGTCGGGGATCTTGGATCCAATGATGATCTCCAGGTCTGGCTGGGCTGGGTCTACCTTGAACCTTTCGAGTTCCTCCCGGGTACCGCTCTGGGTCCCCCGAGTCGTGGATCATTTATCTCGGCCTCGAGTATAAAATCTTTGGGCTCGGGACCCATCCTCGGATCAAAATCATCATGCTTCCTCTTCTTACTTTTCTTTTCAGTATCCAGTGTCATTATGTGACGACTAACCGTGCGTGCTGAATTTGAATAAGGCGAAGAATAAAGTAAACATCCTCTTGCATCCACTTGGTCACCTTTAATCGGTTAACCACCAAATTTCACCCTTGGTGGGGAACTTTACACAAAAATAATAGGTGGAGGACGCAGCCTGGAATTCGTGCTCAAATGGCCTCCCGAGGAAGACATTATAGGTGCTTGGGAGGTCGATTACAAGGAAATCTAGGAGCCTAATGTTCCTGACCTTCTCATCTAAGGTGGATACGAGCTCCACAGATAAGCGAACCATGCCCAGAGGTTTGACTGTCGCGTTTCTGAAGCCCTTCACTGTGTGATCGCATGGGGTGATGTATGCTTCGTAATCCCCGAGTTGGTCTAGGGTCTTTTTAAACAGAATGTTGCAGAAGGCCCCCCCGTCGACCAACATCCGGCATACAGTCGTCCCCATGATATTGGCCTTTATGACCAATGGGTCTATGTTCGGGTACACGACTCCAGCTTTGTCTATTTCCCCGAACTCAATTTTTCGGATTTCCTCGGTCACAACCAAGATGGGCAGAACCATTCTTTGAGCATTCTCCATTGCCCTGACTTCCGCCTTTAGGCGACGCTTTGATGAGGAGGCCGGATAAAGGCCCCTATCGTGGCAAGGGGCGAGATAGTGTGGATGACGCGACCTCCCCATGCCCTCTCGGTATGGGTGGCACAGCAGACGCCTGTCGCGCCCCTATCACGGGCTCTCTTTACACCCGATCCCCCGGCCCGTGTTGGCGGTCATGCTGTCGACCTTGTCCCCCCTGATTGTCTGCCCGAGGATTCTTGACAAGCTCATTCACCCGGCCATCTTCATAAAGCTTCCACAACTGCTTCAACAAATCTCGACACTCGCTGGTGTAGTGTCCCCTCTGGTCATGATAGTGGCAATATTTGTTCGGGTTTTGCCGGCTTTTATCTTTCATGGGGCGGGGTGCTCGCAACATGTCTCATCCCTGGATCTGGGTATAAACGTTACCAGGTGTCATACCCAGAGCCTCCATCAGCTTCACCGGAATGGACTCCTCAAATGGTTTGAAGCTATCGGGTGTCTTGTAATGACCCCCGGTTTTCTTGGAACCTTTCTTGGGCTCTCTGAGAGCCGGGTCTCCAACAATTCCATGATATGGATGAGGTCGCTGGCCCTTTTCCTGAAATTAGCATAGCTGGTCGGGTAGTCGGCGGTCATGCGCCGCCATAGTTGTTCTCTTTCCGAGGCCGACATCGCTTTGGCCAAAAGCTTGGCCCTCGTCCCCAATGGGGTCGCTTTCAATGATAAGTCTATCGATCCTCTCAACATAGGATCGATCCCACTCCGTCTCCCCCTGACGCATGTTCATGAGCCTCTACCTTGTCGCAGGTCGGGGCACCATCGCCGTATAGTGGCCCAAGAATAATCGAGCCAGTTGCTCGAAAGTATCAATGGAGAGAGATGGCAGTGAAGTGTACCACATGTGGGCTTGGTCGCTCAACGTCAGGGAGAAAAGTCTACACTTCATCGCATCCGATGCCCCCATTGAGTCCATATACGCATTGTACTTCGCCATATGGACTCACGGGTCCAGATTTCGTTGTAGCGATCTAGAGCCGCTATGCTGATTTTCCTCTGGGCAGGTGCCAGAGTGATCATAGTTCCCAAAGGTGAATTGGGGATGACAAGGTCAGTGTTAGACCCAGACGGTCCATCCTGGTTACCCACCTTTTCCAACAGCTATTGGACAGTCCTAGCCAAGGCCGCGACCTGAGCGTCGCGCGGGTTACTGGCCCCCTGCCCGTGACCATGGTGGTATGCCGAATGTCTCGGCGATCCTCCGTGGTGCATGTCCAGGGCCATGGCAAGATCTCTTTCCACCTGTTCATCATGGCGTGGTTGAGAGTGAGCCTCGTCCCCGCCCTCATGAGGGCCTTCCGGGCCGCTTGGCTTCCGAGGCGGGTGAATGCACTATTCGAACTCGCTGGTCTGTCCAGGGCCAGGGGGTTCCGAACGATGGCATGTTTAGCTTCGTTGTACGCCAGTTGGCCCATGGACCGTCCCTTTTCCGTCATAACACGTTTACCTTTGGAGGTTCCGGCTTCATGGGCTATTTTTTTCTTGGTGGGGTTGTTCGCCTCAACGCCCGAAATTGAGGCGTTTCTTGTTGAGGGCGGCCATCAACGCTTTGGCATCCTTGATTATGCGGACAAGATTCCACCAGTCGGGGGAACCCGTCGGGGCTACCCAATGAGTGGGTTGAGAACTCAGTGAAACCTCGATGCCATCACGAACGTCGGTTTCATTCCCAATTACAGCTTTCCCCTGGTTGGTTGCCATTTTGTTTTTCTTAGAGAAGGCGAGGTCTCCTTGAGAATTGTTGAAATTTCTCAAGAAATGTGTTCCCACAGACGATGCCAATTGTTGTAACTTGTTTTTATCTACTCAGTTAAACAATAATCATTGTGAAAAACGTATGTTAAAGGCAATCGAAACATGGAAAGGGATAAAGAAGTTAGTGACCCGGTTCGTCTTTGGAATCAGACTACGTCCGGGGGCGTCCAAGCCAGGGAGAGGATGTATGTATATGCCTAGAAGTATATGTTGTTCGACTTATTACAGAGGTGGCCGTGGTGGCCTATTTATACTATGACTCCCACCCTTTGGGTGGGAATTTACATAAGGAATAATGCCTATGAAAGGGCTACAATATCGGGAACCATTAATCCCGACTTGACCGGCCAGAAATTGTCCATCTTCAGAGTGCGCCAATCGTGGAGCGGATGTGGAGGGCAGATTAGTGGCGTGTCGGGGGATGTCATTGACCACGTGAACTGTATAGTTACGGCTGGTGCAGGTCGCTCCTGACTTGAGGATATAAAGCGGAAATCGCATTGCGACTTCCCGAACTGCCGACTACCCAAGTTGCCGACCTTTACGACTTGAAGGTTTGGTCTTGTGGGAATTACGTGGGATGATCCCTTGGTCCCCTTGCCGAGGTTGCTTCATGCAGTCTCTGTTGGATTGTTTATGATCCTTCGTGCCTAGGAGGGAGGTTGGGTTTATCCATGCTACAACAAGGAACTCGGCAGTTTTTCAGGTAACCGTCTTTTCCCAATTTCACATTAATGGCTTCCGGTTCCCGATCTTCTCCCACGCCTCATCCGTTCCTAGTTTCTTCATCTTCCGATGACAATGATACTGCGATTGCCGAGTTATACCGGCGTAGTAACACCGAGACTGCCACCACCAATCCAGCCATGCCCTCGACTGCTGGTGCCTCCGGCGCTGGTCAGGACGACGAAGGGACTGACGATCAATTTTTAAGGGAGTTGGAAGACATCGTACATATCCCTGCTCTAGAACCGAGCTCATTTCGCCTGGCCGCGCCGGCTGGAGAAGGTGGATCTGGGACCTCCAACCTGCCCCGACAATATGGAGCTTATGAGCGGGTTTTCGATTACCGCTCCTATGAGGCCCGAGCCCCATTTGAGAGACTGGCCCGCGACTATCGGAAGTCGGTCGAGTTGGACTTTGTTGCTTCACAGAAGAAGAACAGGTTGGTTCTTACCGACTACTAAGTCCGGTCCCTCCGCCGCCTTTATAAAGTCCCCCGGGATGTACACTTCTACGGGGCGACACCTATTGAGAGCGCCGACCAACCGCCACCCGGGATGATCACGGTCAACGAACATACAATGGAGGCCGGGATCCGGTTCCTGCTCTACCCGGTGATTTCTCATCTACTGGCGGCTTGGAATCAGAGTCTGGCCCAGATCACTCCTAATGGATGGAGTTACATTCTTTCCACAATGACTGTGCTGGGACAGGCCGGGTTATATCGATTGCCAAACCCTGGAGAAATATCTTTCGTGATGATGCCCATTGCCCAAGCCGGCGGCTACAATGCCGTGCGACTTCGCCGGGGCAGGGAGCTCGTGAATGGGATCCCTAACAAAGTCGATGGTTGGCACAGGAAGTGGTGGTTCGTTGGAGGGGCGTGGGAGTCCGTGGACCCTTCAAGCACTCTGCCCATACACGTCCCGAACGATTATGTCCATCGGGTCGACCACGGTGAGGTTTGCCTTTTTTCATATTTAGACACTAGTACTGATCTAATTCTCCTCTTCTTTTGCAGTTTTCACACCCACCACCGCCGACCTTTATTAGGACTTCAAAGAGGCGTTTGACATCGTTCGTGACACTCCACCGAGCTGTCGGGATGTGAACGCTTTGAACACCGAGCTTTATCAACTCAATGCCGACCTGTACACTTATCCACGCCATTTGAAAATCCCCTGTAAGTTTCCTTACTCTGTGCTTATCATATTTTTCGATATCGACCTGACTGGTTGGCTTCTCACATTCCTACAGTTCCTAACACCCCCGTTTACCGCCGTAAGCCTTCTGCGGACATCATGGCCTCATGTAGGAAATCTGTTCTGGGAAACATGAGGCGACTGGCGACCTCTGAAACCGCCCCTCCGAAGCTGACTCCCACCGAGGTCGTCCCTCCAAGTTTGGTCCCCACTGGTCCCTCTGCTACCGACAAAGGCAAGAGGAAGGCTACAGGATCAACTCCACCGACATTTGGGCACACTCGGAAAAAAGTGAGGGAGGAGATCTCGACGTATGAGTCCGAAATCAACAAGGGGCTGGGGAACAAAGATCGAGTTCGCCCCCAATCGCAGCCGGTGACTTTGACCCTGGCCTCGCCACCCGCCAGCTCGAACCTACCTCGCCAGCCCCGAAGAGAGGTCGGCATGAGGATGTTGACTCCTACTTAGGCTGGGAGGAGGAGCGGGTGAACGAGTAAGTTAATGCCCCTTTTTTCAGCTTATCTTCAGCGACCTGACGACTCTGCTTTCTTTTACAGCCCCGAATTTAGCCCCACCAACTTTTGCCCGGAGGTGGTGAGCTTCTTAAGGAGTCCCCCATTTCAATTGGCCGACCTTCCCAATAAATGGTTGGGCTACATCTCTCGCAGTGTGCACAACCTGCCCCGGGAGTGGACGCTCACTGAACATGACAACGCTCGCCGCCAAAAGATGACGGGCAACATGTACTCAGCTATGGTCCACACCCGCAAGGCGGACCTTCTACCTGGAGAGGACCAGTGCCCAAGCTAAAATCGAGCTCCACCGTCTCCACGAGTCATAGGACCACGTATCCGATCAGGCCAAGACGATCTTGGCGGCCGCCGAGACTCAGAAGGGACTGGAGAAACCAATGCGGAGCACCATCTACAGATCTTAACCCTTGTGGGTCGCCTGGCTGAGCTGGAGGGCGAGCTGGTCGAGGAGAGGCTGAGGTCGTCTAGGGCGGAGACTACGGTGGCCGCAGAGAAATTGAAAATGATCCAGGCGGAGAAGACGGTAGTCGGTCTGAAAGGTGAGCTGGCCGGGCTAAAGGAGGAGCTAGCCAGGGTGAAAGGGGAGCTGGACACCAGGGAGGCCCAGTTCAAGGTTGCCGAAGAGACCAACGCCAACTTCGCTTATGTGATGGCATTTGTTGGCGCCATTCGACTCTGTTATTGGGCAAACCCTTCCGGCGACCTCACTAGGCTAGTCGCTGATCTCAAGGAGTACGTCCGGGACAACCCTCTGGCTCCCGATGTTCTATTGGATATCCAAGATTTGGAGGATATGGGCATCGATCTCTCCTTCTTTCCCGATCCTGGGCAAATTGTGCGCCCTCTCCCCGACTCTCCACTGGTTGACCTCCTGGGTGCCACATCTTCTGAGCCCTTGGCGGAGAAGTTGACGAGCTCGGAGGTCGCTCCTCCCGTAGTTGCCACTCCCGCCGAGCCCATCGGGGAGGAGATACCGAGGTCGGAGGTTGTTCCTCCAACTGTTGACGTGCCTGTCGAGCCGTTGTTTCAAGGTTGTTCCTTTTTAATTCCTTCATTGTGCTGACTTGATTTCCTTATGCGACTTTTGCTTAGTCCTTGTCGTCTTATTTTCTATGCGACTTGTTTCTTGGACATTTGCGTAGTTGTCTTATAAAGTCGGGGGATGACCGCACCGCTAGGGTGGCGATCTTACCTCCAGTATCTCTAAAGTCGGACCTCGGGTTCACACGTTATCAATCATATCTTTTATGCGACCTACATGTTATCGATCATGTCTTACATACGACCTGGATGTTATCGATCATGTCTTCCATGTGGCATGCATTTCATCGATCATATGTTTTTCGAGCGACCCACTTGGTTTACACAGGAATCTTACATTTCAAATAGAATAGAGAATTTATTGTTACAACAAATGTTTGTTTACATCGCCTTGATCGGTACAATGGTATAGATCTACTGGTAGTACTTTTTCAAATGAGTTGCATTCCACGGATATTGGGCCTTGGTCCCATTTGCTTTCTCGAGCTCGTATGCCCCATTTGGTAGGACCTTCGATATCTGGAACGGGCCCTCCCAATTGGGACCGAGGGCACCTTTTGAGTCCCCGAGTATCTTTTTTAGTACTAGGTCCCCGACCTTGAAACGTCTAAGTCACACTCTAGAGTTGTAATATTTCTCAGACCTTTGTTTGTATCTGGCATTTCTCATATTAGCCTCTAATCGCTTTTCTTCGAGTAGGTCGAGGTTCCTCTCCAGGGCCTCATCATTGTGATCGAAAGCGACTTGGCTAGTCTGGAAAGTCGGGACATCGACCTCCGCAGGCACCACTGCCTCAGTTTTGAAGGCTAGCGAATAAGGGGTTTCGCCCGTTGAATTTCTGCAGGTTGTTCTGTACGCCCACAACACATCTGGGAGCTCACTAGCCCATTTCCCTTTTCCCCGTTCGATCTTAGCCTTGAGTTTGTGCTTTATGATTTTGTTCATGGCTTCGACCTGTCCGTTTGATTGGGGGTGATACGGGGTGGAGAATAACTTTGTGATCTTCCACTTCTTGAAGACAGCGTTGACTTTCGTACTGTCGAACTACTTCCCATTGTTTGATATGATTGCTTGAGGCAGTCCGAATCTGTAGATAATGTTGCGCCAACTGAACCTGGTGACATGATCTTGGTCGATGGTTGCCAGTGCCTCAGCCTCAGCCCATTTTGTGAAGTAATCCACCACTACTAAGGCATACTTGACCGATCCTGGGGCCGTTGGGAGTGGCCCAATGATGTTTATCCCCCACTTTGCAAAGGGCCAAGGACTGAGGATACTCGTGAGCTCTTCAGGTGCGACCTTGATAGAGGGGGCATAGATTTGACATTTGTGGAATTTGCGGGTGAAGACGATAGCATCGGCCCTTAAGGTTGGCCAAAAATATCCCTGCCTTGTGGTTTTGTGGGCCAGCGACTACCCCTCAGTGTGGTTTCCGCATGCCCCTTCGTGTATTTCTCGCAGGATGACTTGACCTTGTTTGGGTGTTATACATCGAAGTAGGGGTATGCCGAAGCCTCGCTTGTACAACTCCCCGCCGATCATTGTGTAACGGGTGGCCCGTAACTGCAACTGCCGAGCTTGGACGCGATCAGGCGGCAAGAGGCTACTTATCAAATACTCCATGATTGGTATCATCTAGTTCGGAGCCGGGTTTCCTAATGTTGTTATGGTCACCTGCGCGGTGGATGGGTGGGGAAGTGTTGTGATGGTGACATCCTTCATATCTGGTGATCCTTTGGAGGTCGCCAACCTGGCTAAAGCATCGGCTCGCGAGTTCCACTCTCTCGGTATCAGCTTGACATGGATCTATGTGAACTTCATGCACAGTGTTTTCACAATTTCCTGATATGATGCCATCCTGTAGTCCCTAGCCTCGTATTCCCCCAAAACTTGGCAGGCTACGAGCTGGGAGTCGGTATGAACCTGCAATCTCTTGACCCCCATGGTTGTTGCCATTTCCAGGCCGCTGATGAGAGCCTCATACTCGGCCTCATTATTTGTTGCGGGAAAATCGAAGGTAATGGCATTCTGGAATGAGATACCCTCAGGACTCATTAAAACCGCCCCGGCACCCGACTTGTGAGAGGTCGCTGACCCATCTACGAAAAGCTCCCACGGTAAGCTCCGTGAACTTCCTGTGTAAGCTCTACTAAGAAGTCGGCCAGTGCCTGGGCCTTGATGGCAGGTCGTGGTGCGTAGGTTACACCGTACTGCCTGATCTCAATGGCCCATTTGAGGCATCGGCCTGAAGTGTCCGGATGGTGGAGTACATTCTGCAGTGGTAGGAAAGTGAGAACTTCGACCTGATGGTCGAAAAAATACAGTCTCAGCTTTCTCACGCTCATGACTAATGTGTATGCCAACTTCTCTAGCGAGGGGTAGCGTTGCTCCATCTCGTTCAATGTCTGGCTAACAAAGTAAACAGGCAGGTGGACCGGACCTTCTGCTCGGACCAGTACCGCGTTCAAGGCGGTCTCCGAAGCCGCGAGATACAAGAACAACTTCTCTCCTGGAACAGGTTTGGACAGTATGCTCACATCCGCCAGGTAAGTTTTGATTTTTTCAAAGGCGTCATGGCTTTCGGGCGTCCATTCGAACTTTTCCTTCTTACGGATCATGTAGAACATTGGCTTGCATTTGTCCCCCATTCGGGAGATGAACCTGCTCAGCGCGGCTAGGCACCCCATGAGTTTCTGAACTTCTTTCACATTTCGGGGTGCTCCCATATCTAACACCGCTTTGACCTTCCCTAGGTTCACCTCGATGCCCCGCTTACTGACTAAGTGTTCAACTTCTCTTCTGAGCAACCGACTTCCGGGATGGATCAATGTGGAGTCGATGGCATGCGATCTCTGGATCGATCCCCACCATGTCCTTGTGTGACCAGCAAAACATCTAAATTCTTTTTGAGAAAGTCAATGACTTCCCCCTTCAGGCCGCTCGGTATCTTGGAGCCAATAATGACTTCTAGATCCGGGCGAGCTGGATCAACCTTGACTTTCTCTAGCTCTTCCCCGGGATGGCTCTTGGGCCACCCTGTCGGGGGTCGTCGATTTCAGCCTCGATTAGGAATTCATCGGGTTTGTGCCCTATTCTTGGGTCGAGGTTGTTGTAGGTTCTTTTTCTGTTTATCCTTGTCTCACTTAATTCTTCATTCTGTTCATTGGTATCTATTAAAAGTGTTTGTTTGACAGGTACTAGTGCAGAATTGAAAGGAGACGAAGAGTAAATCAAACAACCTCTTGCATCGACTTGGTCGCCCTTGACGGTGCCAACCACCCCACTCTTAGTGGGAAACTTTACACAGAAATAGAAGGTGGAGGACGCAGCCTCAAATTCATGTTCAAAAGGCCTCCCCAGGAAACCATTATAGGTACTGGGGAGGTCGACTACTATAGAATCTAACAGCCTAGTTGCCCTAACCTCACTATTCAGCGTAGAGACCAACTCCACGGCCAATCGGATCATCCCGGTGGGCCTCACAGTAGCGTCGCCAAATCCTTTCACGAGGTGGTTGCACGGGGTGACATAGGCATCGTAATCCCTGAGCTGATCGAGGGCCTTCTTGAAAAGGATGTTACAGAAAGCCCCCCCGTCGACCAGAAGTCGGCACACCGTGGTCCCCATAATGTTGGCCCGGATCACCAAAGGGTTGGCATTGGGGTAGACCACCCCAGCCTTATCCGTTTCTCCAAACTCGATAGTGGTGGATTCTTCCCCCAGGGCGAGGATGGGTAACACCATCTTCCGGACGTTCTCTATCTCCCTTATCTCGGCTTTCAGTTTTCTCTTGGAGGAGGAGCTGGAGGATAAACCCCCGATGGTCCCTAGGAGGGAGAGAGTGTGTATCATGCGATCCCCTGCATTTTCTGGCATGGGCGGGAAGGGTCGTTCTCCCTGCCTCACCCCCTGGTTGTCGTTCCTGTGGGGACGTTCTTCTTGTTGGCGGCCCCTCGGGGCCTGGTCACCGTTCTTCTGAGGTCGCTTGACGAACTCGTCAAGCATGCCATCTTCATACAGTCTCCAGAGCTGAGGCAACAAATCTTTGTACTCACGGGTATAGTGCCTGGTTTGCTCGGGAAAATGGCAGTACTTGTTGGGGTTCTGCCTGGCCTTGTTCTTCACGGGGCGGGGCGGGAGAAGCAGTTCCCGCTCCCGAATCTGGGTGAAAATGTTTTCGGGGGTCATGCCCAGGGCATCCATCAATTTCACCGGAATTCTTTCCTCAAAAGGCTTGAAGCTTCCGGGCGACTTGTACTGCTGTTGCGAGTCATTTTATATGGAGAATATTATGTGGCTAATTTGATGACAACTCACAAACAAAACAAGCACGTGTAAAATATATTGTAATTAACAGGAATTTGTTGACCCAGTTATTCAAGAAATGACTACTCTGGGGGCATTCCAAGCCAGTGATGTAGTATTGCGAGTTTTACACATACAATACATGATACTTCTCATGAGAAGAACTTCTATGAAAGAAGATGATTTGGAGAGTAAGTGTGTGAGTGCTAGGGATTTTTTGGAGTATGGATGATTTGTGAACTCTGGAATTTTTCTGAACCTTACCACTCTCAGAATTTTTTTTGTGAACCTATCTCTTGTTCTTTTTTCTTCTATTTATAGTACTTTGATAAACATGAGCTGGTTTGGTAAGCATGAGTTGGTTTGGCAAGAATGAGCTGGAGACTTCGTGTCTTGCAAGAACTCATGTGATGCTGCCACGTTTTCAACTTCGTCTTCTAGATTGATCTTTGCACTTGCTTGTCTATAAGACACTCTTTTGGTCGTCCAAATCAATCTTTTGCTCGACTGAATGCTTTGTTCGCCCCATTAAACCATATCAATTTATGCCAGAATATTGTCCTCATCGAGCATGTCTGAGTTCTTGGTTATGCGAACCCTGTCCGGGATGTCGAGCATCGAGCATCTTGACCCTCCGGGTTATCTCGAGCCTTCAGGATGTCTCGAAAGCATCGAGCATCTTGACCCGCCGGGTTGTCACGAGCCTTCGGGATGTCCGAGCCTTCCAGGATGTCTAAGAATCGAAAGCATCTTGACCCCTCGGGGTTATCTGAGCCTTCGGGATGTCCGAGCCTTCGGGATGTCCGAGCCCTCGGATCGTGCATCGAGCATACTGACCCTGAGGTCACTTGACTCAGGCTATCTGATTTCTTCTTCCCTGATATGATCAGTTTGACTGATCAGATCAACATCTTTTCAGAATCATACCTGTTTGCTCGGTCAGTCTGGCGAACATACATGTTTGCTCGGTAAGCTGGTTGAGCAACCTTGGTTGGTAAATGGTGAGCTGGCGAACAAAACTTACTTCATAGGCGAGCATACTCGCATGGTTGACAAGTGGCGAGCTGGCGAACAAACTTGTTTGTTCGTCAAGCTTCGTGCACACTTATCCATTGAGCGTGGTTATTTTAACAATTGAATATTACACGTGTCCTCTGACGTGTTCGATTAATACTGAATAATTATATCGAACACAACAATACCCCCCAGCCGGGTCGCTTTGTATTCATCATGCGGGCCCGACTGTTGGATAATTTGATTGGGCCCTCAGTGTCGTTTCGTATTCTGTGCCGGATTTTCAAAAAAAATTCAAACCAAGCATCTATAAATACCTATTTTTGCCGCCTCAGTTCCCTTTCTTTCTTTACTTCTTCTTCTTGCTTTCATTCTCTTTCTCGTCTGAAACTTCCGGCAAGGGCTTTCCTATTTCGGCGAAGAATTTTATTCAGGTAACTATTTCAACCCCTTTTTAATTCCGATTATGTCTTCTCATTCAAATTCTTCTACTTCAGTAGAATCAGAATCAAATCGCCATAGTTCCTCCTCCCCCACTTTCGATACAATCTCTCGTATTGACGCTGATGCGTCGGAGATAAATGCCTCAGGATCAAGGTCTCGTTGGCAAGTTCGGCAGCCGTTTGCCGTTCTTTCCTCAGATTCCGATGATGCCCTAAATGAATTAAATATGGATTTAGCCCGTACCGATTTTTTGGATGATTCAGATGAAGATTCTTTGCCCCAACATCAAATTAGGTCTAGGGCTGTAAATAGGGATGATGATAATGTGAGGGAGGAAGCTTTGATGGTTGAGAATGTTGATGAGTCGAACAGAGGGTTCGACGGCGAGCAGAACACGGGGCTCGATATCCCTGTTGGTCTTCCTCATAGCCCAACATATAGCGAGTATAATGCTCGTTATAATTTTGATTGACCCGAACAACCTCATAGGACTAGGGTTGAGAATGAGTACCCGGCGAGCAAAATTGCGAGAGTAATTGATGTAGATATGCTCGCTCAGCTGTATAGGAACTATGAAACCCCAAAAGATGTATTTTTCTGGGCGCCGGTCCCGCTGAGCGAGAAGATCAGCCTCCTGAGGGTTGTGTTGCTGTGAATTTGGACACGATGGAAGCGGGACTTCGATTCCCACTTCATCCGGCTATCACTCGTTTGCTTGTAGAATGGAACATTACCATTACGCAGCTGAAGCCGAATGGGTGGCACATGATTATGAGCTTCTTGAATTTGTTCGGCAAAACGAAGCCCGTATATTATCCCACAACAACTGAACTCTCACGCCTAGTGCATTTGACCCGTCCCAAGGGCGAACATGGATGGCTGTTCATGGAGGCAAATTCTAAGTGCAAGGTTATTGAAGATGTGCCGAACAAAATTAGTGATTGGAAGGAAAAATTTTGGTTCGTTGGGGGCGATTGGAAGAGCCCGGCTTCTGGAAGCGAACCAGATGCTCGCTTAGATATCCCCATAGATTTTGGGGTTTACCGAAGTAAGTATTTTTGTGTTTTTTGGTCTTCAGCTTGAACTGATTTTAACTTATTCTCGATTTCAGGAATTCCAGCTGCGACGGACAAAGAGACTAACGACAGCTATTTCAGCAGCATCTGGCAAATCGATCTCGAGCCTTACTCTGAACGATCTGTGAAGACTTTGAATACCGCCGAACAAAGGAAGAAAGGAGGCTTGTACGTGCCCCCTCATCATTTAGTTGCTGTCAATCCAGCTGGTAAGGATTGTTTCTTGTATTTGCATAGGTGTTGTACTCTTTGTTCACAGTTCCTCTTTCTTTTATAATGAATTGTTTTGTCTACAGCCTTTCCTGTCGTTACTGTTGCTGTGAGTACATCCGAGCATACTGAAATGGCTCGAACAAAAAGACCTCAAGAGCTTGCTCGAATTCAAGCCGAGCGGGATGCTCAGTGAGCAAATCGAGGGGAGGCGAGCAGGGTGAGAAAGGCGAGTCGAGCAGCTGCGTCTGAACCTGGGGAGTCGAGCCGACCGAAGAGGACAACTTGTTTAGCCGAGTAGGGGGCGAGCGAACAGGCTCCATCGCTAAAAAGACCAAGGAGGGAACCTGATGAGCAGGGGGCAAGTGACCAGGCTCAGACGAGCATCGATGATGTTGGGGAGACCCCCACTGCCGAAGCGATAGAATGGCCGCCTCCGTGGTCGGTCCGGTCGCGCAAATAGTTGAGATGGAGGTCGGTACATCTTCTCCACCTCCTCCAGGACCTCGGACTTGGACTCCTATAAACCCTCAACTCCGGTCTCCCGAGGATAAATCATTTTTGAGATGGGATCCTGCTCGGGCGAACAGGTACGTTTGTTCGCCCATTGAATTATTTTTTCCTTCAATTGATTTTGTTCGCTTTATTTCATTTGTTTGCTCGGGTGAACATGCAGGTTGAGAAGATTGGCGCCTCTTATGCCCGAATTGAAAAATTATTACTGCTCCCCGAGTGTTCGCAATGTCCCCGGCCTTCCCGAGCATGTACAGAAGGCTTGCGAGACCCCCATTCGAGCATGGACTACTGAACTTGAAGAGGCCACCAAGGGCTCTTCATGCCAACTACTTGGCTCTTATCAAAAGTTTTCTTGAGAAGGTTAATGAGTCCGAACAAAACTTCATGCCAACTATGACTCTTATCGAAGTTTTGAAGCTCGGGGGCAAATAAAACTCGGCTCGTGGGCAAATAAACTCGCAAAGGAGGAAGCTCGAAAGCTCAAGAGGATGTTCGCCAAGCTCGGGAAGATGCTCGCCAGGCGAGGGAGGAGCTAGGCCTTGCTCAGGAGGAGGTGGTCGGCATCAGGAGAGTTCAAGATGAGATGAATGTAGAGCTTCACAAACTCAGATCTGGCATTGAGGCCGTGGGACTTGAGAAGGATTTGCTCGGACAACAACTCCTTATTGCTGAAGAGACCAACACTCGTTTGGGTCTCGAAAATTCAAAGTTGCACAGTGTGGAGTATGTTAATTCCATGTCGAACTTCTCTTACATATGTGCTTTTGCTGATGCCATCCGTTCTGCTCGACATACACTCACTGCTGAACAACTTGCCCCACTCATATCCCATTTTCAGAAGTACCTGATCGACAACCCGCCGGATCGCAACCTTCCGATATCTGATCTGAGTGATGTGTGTGACTTCTCCAATCTTCCTGAAGGGATCGAGATTGATGATCCTATATTGGACGAGGAAGATGGCTCGGATGCGGACATTGTTGATCAGGTGAAGAACGAACAAAGGGGGCCTCCCGAAGTCGAGCAAAGTGCACTTCCTGGCGAGCATATTAGGCCTGACAATGCTGGAGGAGCTATTCCTGAAGGGGCCGAGCAAATGGGGCATGATTTGTTCGATACATCACTTCCGCCCACCCCCAATAACGAATTTGTTCCTTAGTGTAATTTTTGCTTTGCTGAACAATTGTTGTGTAATTTTTGTCTTCTTCTTTCTTGCTCGAACAATTTCTTTTGAACTTGTGTAATTTTTTGCCTTCTTCTCTTTTGTTCGTACAATTTCAAGGTTGAATGATTGAATTTGCTTATTGAACAATTTCCTCTAACCTGATCGTTGAGGATGAATGTTGTTGCTGATGAATGATTGATGCTTGTGTTGCTCGATGTTTGCCTTGCTTTCTAGTTTATGCCTCTTTTCTTCTGAATGAATTCGAACATTGTGTTTGTCTATGTCCCTTCCTGACTTCTTTCGTTTTTGATTGTCTTATTGAGGTGCAATCGGTTGATCGTCTTATTTAGCTGCGACCAGATGGGTTAACTTTATGCAACCCCCCTTTCTTGGTTCGTGATCGTCTTATTTAGGCGCGATCACTTCGTACTCGGGCCGTCTTATTTAGGTGCGACCCTGCACTCATCACTCGCTTTTGCTACGGGTATCTGTAAGTACGAGTCGTCTTTTGCGACTGCGTACCCATTACTCGCTTTTTGCTGCGGGTATCAGAGTACGAACTGGTTCATCAGGTGAACATAGACTTCGGCTCGTTCGTCTTTGTTCGGGTCGTTCGGCTTAGGTGAGACCTCTGATAGGCTTCAACTAGAAAATCTTAACAAACAAAAATGTTTTTGCAATACGTTGTATTCTATTACAACCATTACATTTGAAGAAGACTGTCTATTACACATAACTATAAACATCAGACTATGGTTTTGAATTTAAACCTTGTCTTGAATAGACATAAGCTGGCCTCATCTCGTCCGTGGAATTGATGTTGACAAGCACGAGGCGGATCAGCCTGTCTACCCTTCTTTAAGTAACATGCTCAAGCAGCAGCAGCATAAGCGTTTGTCCCTCCCGGACAAGTTGTGATTATGCGGGCAGCTGCGGACATGAGCATGTGGTGAGCACGCCTGCTCGCCTATATCAGGCGCGAGCAAAATCCTCAGCTCGCACCATTTTGTCCCCTTCAGTAGATGCCTGAGCATCAGCATCCGCATGTGTTCTCGAGCGGATACCACGACATCCCTCCCCTTCGGAGGAGATTTTGGGGATGCGTAGGGGACTAGTGATTTACTACTGCATAAGCAATGAGTAACGTGGAGTGGCAACCATGACTCTGCCGAGCATCTTGAGTCCGTAACGAGCACCAACCTGTGCTCGGAGTGTCTCATGGGGTATAAATCTGGTACTAGGACAGATGCTCGATTCAGCAGCAGAATGATAGATGAATCGCTGGATACTTCGTCTGGAGGCATACTGAACCAACCTTCTTCTGATAACTGAATTTTTTCCAACTATGTTCGCATAAATTTTTTCTTTTTCCTTTGTTTTTCTCTCCTTTCTTCAGCTATCAATATGCCTATTTATAGTGCTATCCCAAACAGGTGCTGGCATAGCTAGTTGGTGCTGGCCTTCTTGATTTAACTCCTCCTTTTGACATTTGTCCGCTTTGAATCCTTCTTTTAACATCTGTTCGGTTTTTGCCAGTTCTTATTCAAGGATTGACACGTTCCTTTTTTGGTTGCCACCACTTCTCAACTTGTTTTGACACGTATCTTCTATCTTTCAATAGTGCTGGCCAGCATTTTTTTCTAGAAGATTTGTGTCGAACACGATGTGTTCTTCCTTCAAGATTGTCCTGCTCGTCTTAGCTGAATGGCTGATTATGTTCGGCCATTTGTGCTCGTTTCAGCTATGTGGCTGATTATGTTCGGCCAGTTATGCTCGTCATTACTGATAATATTTTTTCAGATTTGACACATTCCACGAGTAGGACAAGGGGACTCCATTCAGGTCTTCCAAATCATATGCCCCATTCAACAAACGTTCTGTAACTCTGAATGGACCTTCCCATGCTTGGCTGAACACACCACCTGATACCCCCGTTGCTCGTCTTAAAACCAGCTCGCCCACATTGAACCTGCGTGTTCGGACTTTGGAGTTATAGAACTTTTCTGATCTCTTTTTGTACATGGCGTTCTTGAAATCAGCCTCCGTCCTTCTTTCTTCTAACAGGTCTGCACTCAGGACGAACGCCTGGTCATTGATGTGCTCTCCAAAAGTCATTGTCCGATGACTCGGAATCTTTATTTCTGCGGATATAATAGCTTCCGCACCAAATGCCAGGGCAAACGGGGTTTCTGCAGTTGATGTTCTGAAAGTTGTTCGATAGGCCCATAATATTTCGGGCAACTCTTCAAATTTATCCTCCCCTCGAATTATCAAGTCCGCCTTGAGGGTATGATGGATAATTTTATTAATCTGGCTCAACTTGTCCGCTTGACCGGGGATAATACTGGAGTAGAGTAATGTTTTTTTATGCCCCAAATGAGCACAATTTTGTTTTAATTCACTTCCATCAAACCTGCTTTTGCCATTATTCGTTACCAATGATTGGGGAAGCCCAAAACGACAAATGATATTTTTCCAAACAAAGTTCCACATTCTTTGTTCGGTGGCTTTAACAATAGCTTCGGCTTCCGCCCATTTAGTACAATAAACAACGGCAACGACAACATATTTTACTCCCGATGTGCCAGTAGGAAATGGGCCGATCAAATCGATTCCCCATTTAGCAAATGGCCATGGGCTATAAACTGACACTAGTTCTTCAGGTTGCTTATGAATAAGTGGGGCATGTACCTGGCACTTGTGACCTTGTAAACATCTGTGAGCGAATCTTTTTTGAGAGTCGGCCAGTAATAACCTTGTCTGATAACTTTATGTGCCAGGACAAGCCCACCTGTATGGTTTCCGCATACTCCGTCATGAATCTGCTCCAGAATTACATGACCCTCTTCAGGAGTAATACACTTCAATAGTGGAAGTGAGAAACTTCTTTTGTATAAATGCTCGTCTAAGATAGTATAACGAGCAGATTGTAATCTGAGGCGAGTAGCTTGTGCCTTATTCTCAGGGAGAAGTCCCTTTGGTAAGTAATTCAAAATGGGAGTCATCCAGGTTTCTTGCTCGCCTGTTATATGGGCGACCACAACTCTGGGAATTGATGGCGAACAAGTTGTGACGACCACAATGTCTGTCGTGTTCGTCACTCCTTCTCCTGTTGCCAGGCGTGCCAAGGCATCAGCGAACGAATTACCCAATCGTGGTAATTGTTCTATGTAAACTTGTTCGAATTGTTCAAGCAACTCCTTTGCTAGTTGCTAATATTGTGTCATCTGTTCGCCTCGGACCTCGTACTCGCCTGTTACTTAGTATACGATTATCTGAGAATCGGCAGAAATCATCGACCTCAAATTCCCATTGTCATAGCCATGTGTAACCCAAATGATCAAAGCTTCAGACTACCGAACTTCATTATTTGTGGCTGAGAAATCAAAACGGATGGCTGTTGTGAAAGTTTGTCGAGTTTGGCTGATGAGTACCACACCTGCTCCGACTCTTGAACTTGTTGATGAGTCATCTACATACATATGCCATGGTTGGTCGACAGCTCTTTCGGGCATTTGTGGATGTCAACTCGACCATGAAATCGGCCATAGCCTGGCCCTTCATTGTTGTTCGTGGGGCGAACGTAATGCCAAATTGGCCTAACTCCACCGCCCATTTGAGTAATTTGCCCGCAGTGTTTGGTCGGTGGAGGACTTGTCGCAATGGGAATGTGGTTAGTACCTCGACTGAGTGATCGAAAAAGTATGGTCGTAGTTTTCGAACACTCATAACGAGAGCATATGCTAATTTTTCCAGTGGAGGGTACCGGAGATCAGCTTCTTTGAGCACCTGGCTTACATAGTAAACGGGTAAGTGTGTCGTCCCCTCGGCCCGAACGAGCACAACGCTAATTGCATGTTCGGATACAGCAAGATACATATAAAGTTGTTCGCCTGGAACAGGCTTAGACAATGTTTGAGTATCTGCAAGGTACTGCTTTAATGATTCAAACGCATTTTGGCAATGCTCTGTCCACTGGAATTTCCCTTTCTTTAATGCATCAAAGAAAGGTTTGCATTTGTCCCCAGTTCGTGATATAAACCGGCTTACGGAAGCCAAACGTCCGGTTAATTTTTGGACCTCTTTTCACACTCGGGGCTGCATGTCGAGCATGGCTTGAATCTTTGATGGGTTCGCTTCAATCCCCGCCGACCGACCATATGTCCTAGAATTTTCCCCGAGTGAACCCCAAAGTCGCATTTCTTCTGTTTAGCTTCATGTTGTACTCCCCGAGAATATCAAACGTTTGTGCGAGGTGGGTGATGTGGTCTTCCTTGTGTTCGCTTTTTACCACAATGTCATCAATATACACCTCAACCTGTTTTACCGATGTGTTCGTTTAACATTTTGTTCACCAAACGTTGATATGTTACTCCGGCATTCTTTAATCCAAATGGCATGCGTTGCCAACAATACATATTCTTTTCGCTGTAGAATGCCGTATTCTTTTGATCGTCCGGATGCATGGGTATTTGGTGATAGCCAGCAAAAGCATCCATGAAGGTCATGAGCTCATGGCTCTTTATATCGACGAAATAATCGATATGTGGCATCGGAAATTATCTTTCGGGCATGCCTTGTTTAAATCGATGAAATCAATACATAGTCTCCAAGTTCCGTTAGACTTGTGGGCGAGCCTGCGAGTTTCGCAAGCCATCTTGGGCACTTTACTTCTCGAATCAGTTTATTGTCGAGCAACTTTTTGATTTCACTATTCATAGCTGCATACTTTTCCGGACTGAACTTTCTGCGCTTCTGAATTACTGGAGTTTGTGTTGGATCAAGGTTGAGGGAGTGACATGCATGTTTAGGATCAATGCCAACCATGTCCTCATGCGACCAAGCGAACACATCCAGACTTGCTTGAAGATATGCGATCATTTATGTTCGGAATGGTTCCGGTAATTCCGAACCAATGAACACTTCTAATTTCGTCCATTCATTGGTCAATATTAATAGACTCGGTTGTTCGACGGTGTTGCTCGCTTTTTTTTGTTTCCACCGAGGATCTTCGATCGACCCCCGGTGTTCATCATCAACCTCCATAGGTTCAAAACCTACGCGAGGTTCTAGGTCCGGTAGCTCATTTGGCGGATCAATATTCATTAGATCTGGGACATGAGTTACCATCCCGGACTCTGAGTTCGCGCATGGAGGTGTGCTCGTCAAAGGATATTTTAGCAACGTATTTGCCTGTTGGCTTGACTCTCCGATCTCCCATGTTTGATCCATCATGTTAATGATATTTTGCTTTTCTGGTGCACATGATAGCAAACAATCTCGAGCTTTTTTCTGGTCACCTTTTACGCTACCCGTTCCATCTTGTGTTGGAAATTTAACACAGTAATAATAAGTAGAATGGGCAGCTTTAAATTCCTGAATAAACGGGCGACCTAGGAACCCGTTATAAGTAGACGGAGCATCGACGATTATAAAATCTAGCATTCTAGTTCGTCGGATCTCCGGATTTAGAGTTGATTCTAACTCGACTCCTAACCTGATCATACCATAGGGTCGAGTTAGAGATTCCCCGAAACCCATAATGGTGTGATCACATGATTCAATATAACTGCTCAAGTCCCCAACTTGCTTCTCCATTTGGTGCAGAATGTTTGCATATGCTCCGGTATCGACCAGGAGGCGATGCACCTTCAAACCGAGAAGTCGAGCACTGATGGTTAGAGAGTTATTGTGGGGGGTGATTATGTCGTCGAGATCGTCTTCTGAGAACATGATTTGGTGAGAGGGTGGCGTCTTTAGCCGATGTGCTCGCCACTTTCACCGATGGATGCTTTGCATGGCACGATCTCCATCTTCTTTCGTCTCTGCTCGATAATGTCGGTGCCGATAACATCCACCCAATCGGACCATATTCGGGGACGTATCATGTGGATCTCTTGACTTTCTCAACCTCTACCCATAGTAGAGCCCTTATTTTTGGGTAATTCGCACCCTCTTACGGGATTCTTCGGGATCACTGTCAGATGTTTCTTCGGCTTTTCGCTTACCCCTACGATCTCCTATTTTTTCTGTTCAGGAGTCTCTGCTCGCCGACTTTTTTAGGAACTGGGTAAGACTATTCTCTTCGTATAACTTCCAAAGTTGACGAAGTAAATCGCGACAATCTTCTGTATTATGCCCGATGGACTCGTGATAATTATAATATTTGGAAGCATTAAGCCGATTCTTGTCCATTATGATTCTTCGAGGCCTATCCAACATGTCCCGATCTTTGATTTGATTAAAAATTGTTTATGCTGAAACGCCCAGAAGACTTCGTAGGGCGTTTGCTTCTGCTCTTTCTACGAATGGTTTGAAAGACCCTGGGGGTTTATACCCCCCCTCATTCATCGCTTTTTTACCAAAAACTTTCTTTGTTGTTGCTTCCTGACCCAATCGTGATTGGGCGAGCAGATCCTGCATGGCTATGATCTTGGTCGCTCACTCTCGAAATTCGGAATATGTGTTCGGCCAATCTTGATGCATGGCTTTCCACATATCAAGATTCGTGGTCGCCCTCGACCACCACCGAGGATCTTGGCATCCTCTTCAACTGGGGCCCCATCATACAAACATTTATCAAATCTTTTGATGTATGGTCGATCTGACTCACCCCTTAGTTGGGAAAAATGTGTCAACCTTTGTTTTGGTGCTAGGCGAGCACACATGGATGAGAAATGGGACAGGAATTGTTGTCCCAATTGAGCGAAAGATGTGATAGACGCATCGGGCAAAGTAGAGAACCATCTATGTGCTCGATCACCCAAAGTCATGGGGAATGATTGGCATTGCGTTGCGTCTGTGGCACCCATGGCGATCATAAAGTCTGAGTATTTGCTGAGATGAACATGTGGGTCAGACTCAGCATCGAACATGGGGATTGGTGGTCGGATCTTCGCCACTTTCTTCTGTATTTAATTTGCCATGATCGCCGGTGTTAGTGGCGAAGGTGTTGTGTCTTTCATAGGGAGTCCTTTAGTTGCGGCCAGGTCGGCCTGTAAGCCTTCGATGGCTTTCTGCATTTCCGCAAATTTTGTGGAACTGACAGACTTGGATCGGGGTTGTATCCCATCATGAGGACCTAGTGGGTCATGCTCGTGATGGGGCAGTCCCCCTTTCCATGCTTGTCATTGACTACCCAATCGATGATGGATAGATAATTTAGTTCCAGCCGATTTTTGTTCGGGATGCGGTCGATCCTGTCGCCTATAATTGTCGATTCGGTCTTTGATAGAGACCTTCAAACGTCCAAACGCTGATGGCTTGGACCCTTGAGGCTGCTCGTCATCAGACATATCATCAGCTTTTTTATTAGCCCGCTTCTGTGCAGCTTTTATCTTAACTTGCTCGCTATCAGGTGTATGAGAGCGTCGATCATCATCATCTTGAGTTTTTAACTTGGCCAACTGTTTTTCGTCCCTCTCTTCCTGTGCTCGTAGCAAGAAAGTGATGGCCTTTGTTGTGGCCGCCGGATCGTTGGCAATATCTTCAAGATTGATGGTCTCCACTGTCTGATCTTTGTGAGGCTGACGCTGAGCCTCTTTCCGTTCGTGAGGTCGGCTTTGTCCCGACCTCTCTGTCTATGTATTCCTAGATTGAGGCATTATATTTCTTTTTTCTACCTCGGCTAACTACGGGATTGTGTATGGGTTGGTTTATTGATACCCTCCTTCTAGCGCCAGTTGTTGCGAGTCATTTTATATGGAGAATATTATGTGGCTAATTTGATGACAACTCACAAACAAAACAAGTACGTGTAAAATATACTGTAAATAACAGGAATTTGTTGACCCAGTTCGTCAAGAAATGACTACTCTGGGGGCATTCCAAGCCAGGGATGTAGTATTGCGAGTTTTACACATACAATACATGATACTTCTCATGAGAAGAACTTCTATGAAAGAAGATGATTTGGAGAGTAAGTGTGTGAGTGCTAGGGATTTTTTGTAGTATGGATGATTTGTGAACTCTGGAATTTTTCTGAACCTTACCACTCTCGGAATTTTTTTGTGAACTTATCTCTTGTTCTTTTTTCTTCTATTTATAGTACTTTGATAAGCATGAGTTGGTTTGGTAAGCATGAGCTGGTTTGGCAAGCATGAGCTGGAGACTTCGTGTCTTGCAAGAACTCATGTGATGCTGCCACGTTTTCAACTTCGTCTTCTAGATTGATCTTTGCACTTGCTTGTCTATAAGGCACTCTTTTGGTCGTCCAAATCAATCTTTTGCTCGACTGAATGCTTTGTTCGCCCCATTAAACCATATCAATTTTATGCCGGAATATTGTCCTCATCGAGCATGTCAAGTTCTTGAGTTATGCGAACCCTCGGGATGTCGAGCCTTCGATGTCTGAGCATCGAAATCTTGACCCCTCGGGTTGTCTGAGCCTTGGGGATGTCTGAGAGCCTTCGGGATGTCTGAAAGATCGAGCATCTGCGACCCTCGGTTGTCTGAGCCTTCAGGATGTCTGAGCCTTCAGGATGTCTGAGCATCGAGCATACTGACCCCTCAGGTTGTCTGAGCCTTCGGGATGTCGAGCTTCGGAATGTCCGAGCATCGAAATCTTGACCCCTCAGGTTGTCTGAGCCTTCAGGATGTCTGAGCCTTCAGGATGTCTGAGCCCTCAGGTTATCTGTGCATCGAGCATACTGACCCTGAGGTCACTTGACTCAGGCTATCTGATTTCTTCTTCCGATCGGGATTTTGACCGATCGATCAACATATTTTCGGATCATACCGTTTGCTCTGGTAAAGTCGGGTTGAGCAACCTTGGTTGGTAAATGGTGAGCTGGCGAACAAAACTTACTTCATAGGCGAGCATACTTGCATGGTTGACAAGTGGCGAGTTGGCGAACAAACTTGTTTGTTCGTCAAGCTTCGTGCACACTTATCCATTGAGCGTGGTTATTTTAACAATTGAATATTACACGTGTCCTCCGAC
This sequence comes from Stenogyne calaminthoides, assembly GCA_037126765.1. Classification (NCBI taxonomy): domain Eukaryota; kingdom Viridiplantae; phylum Streptophyta; class Magnoliopsida; order Lamiales; family Lamiaceae; genus Stenogyne; species Stenogyne calaminthoides. The sequence goes on along the minus strand of JBBCBC010000010.1, from coordinate 36,267,828 downwards.
ATGTTCGATTAATACTGAGTAATTATATCGAACACAACAATTGTAAAGTATCAATCTTATGTAGCAGAAAATATAAAAGGAGAAGCCAAAATAATATAAACTCAATATATATATACACGTTAAGATTAAATTCTAAATTTGTTGCCAAAGTCACATAAGTAATAACGTAAAAGAGAAAACATAGTTCTTAAAAAAAAATTAAACATATTTCAAAACTTATCTGCACGGAAATTTTTAAATATTAATTAATGCCTGAAAATAGAATCATCTCATCAACAAATTTCAATAGATAAAATCTGCAAATATAAAATACAATATTAAATTTGTAAATAATTTTAAAATATTAAATAATTTATAATATTAAATATATATAAAAAAAATTGATTTTAAAAAATCTGAACGTCCATCCCAACCATAAAGAAGATCAGTCCAGTAATTGTGATTACTTAGTCAAAAGAAGGCAAGCAAGAATTCAAAGACTTTTGAGTGTGGACAACTGAACACACAAGTCCAGCCGTAACATGAATTTACGTTACAAATTCAAGAAACAATCCCATTCAATTCATAGCTTGATTGCCTCGTGACATCATCCATGCCACATATTTCTTGACGATCATAATGCACAATAATCATGATTTCACTTTTTTCAATATATACAAACTTTGAGGTGACTATAATTATTTTTGTAATTTTTTTTTAAATGTAAAAAGTGCTAATAACTAAAAAGGTTGTATTTTTAAAAATAATTATGTGTAAAACAAAATAAAAAATTTATAACATAGTAAAAATATTACTCAAAAACTAAATAGATCTAATTATAAGTTATAAGTATATGTATTGTAAAAGCAAAATAATAATAAAAAAGATAAAACAATAAATAGATCTACTTATAAGTATATGTATTGTAAGTTGGGTATATCTTATGCCCGTTAATAAAATTCCTTTTTTTTTGATAAAACAAAAAAATAAAAAAATAATAATAAAAAAGATAAAATGATGTATTAAGTGGGAATTGAACCCAACAATATTATTCCTTTTTTCTGATAAAAAAATATATGTATTGTAAAAATAAAATAATAATAAAAAAGATAAAATTGATGTATTACGTGGGAATTGAACCCAGCAATATTACGGACAACCCATGCATGCATTACCACTGGGGCACTTATGACATTAACAAAGCTAAGTGACATATATAAATATATGGGATGCACCAAATCCAGGCAGGGCACTTGTCCCCCTTGTCTGAAAGTGCGTCTGCCCCTAGTTGTAATTATTAAATTTTCGTTTCATGTATCGCGTTTGAATTATTATATATAAATTAGTTTCATCGTGCAATTTAATTTTATCCTAAATTTTAATGGATGAGAGAAGAGCAGAAAGACAATATTGTGGAAGAAAGAAAAAAAAAGGAGGTGGAGCATGTAATTTAACAAAGAGAAGGTATTGTGTGCATCATTTTCATCGTACATCATTATTAATTTATTACTATTGTTGTTGGTAAGGATCAACACCTTATAATTGAAGTGTAAAATGATGCGCAATAATTTGCCTTTTAACACAATTTACAATTTGTGCACCTGTTATGTGAATACAACTATTTTGTCTTAAAGTCCAATTGTGTAAAAAAAATATTAGCATGATGCCATTAAGTGGTACTAGCCTGCTGGATATTTGGGGGAGAAATTAATGGACATACATAGCTCTCTAATTAATTTTTAATTGATTTACAAGTATTGCAGATGTGTTTCACGTGCTTCGTCAAATAACCCTTTTCTTAAAACGCCAAATTAACATGATTGCCAACGTTGAACATCCAATACAAACAAAATTTTACTCGTATAATATGGATAAAACAGCAAAAAATAAAAAATAATAAAAAAAAGCATGTATTTCATATAAAATGCACAAAATATTTATATATTTTAATAAATGTATATAATTATTTTGTATTTTATTAAAATATGCACACTCTTTTTTATGTTTTAAAAATGTATAAAATCCCTTTGTGTTTTATCAAACTAAAAAATTAATAAAAAAAACTATGAAAAGAACAATTTCACCTTAATAAAATGTACAAATATATATATATATATAGATAAATTAAATTAACCAAAAAATATATTAATATTTTAAAAATTACATCAAAGTCTGTAATTGTTAGTTCTTAATATTAAATGTTATATGTACTAATTTATAAAAGTAGTGATATCCATTTATAAGTGTAATTATATAAGTTTTATACTATGAACAAGTTTCACCGGAGGGTTTGTGTTTATCTTAAATCGTGTTTCTATTTAGCTATCATTTTTCCAATGCAAATATAAAATTATCTCAATATTTAGGGAAGGACCCATAAATTTTTCATAACAAGGACACAATAAAATATATTAAAAAGTTTTCACTATATAACTCAAGTTGATTATAATTGAAACTTACGAATTTTATAAATTTAAATATTTGCATAATTGACTTACTATCAATTAATATTGAGTGAGTCTCATGTGCACTCGGGCGCACCTTGCATGCATAGTGCATTTTAGAAGCGTGTAACTATACAAAACGAAAACATGCAACTATTCCAAACATAAGCATGCAACTATGTTCTCATATTAACAGTTACATTTTTCTATGTAAATAAATCGTATTTTTTAACATAACAATTTGCACGCTTCTAAAATGCACTATGAGTGCACGATGCTCCTGGGTGCATACAAGACCTAGCCATTAGGGCATGGTTGGTATGACTGAATGAAATTAAAGCTGAATGGAATGAATTCATGAATGGAATGAAATTGGAATGATCATTCTTATGATTGATATGATTCAGGAATGAAATATAGGTATTGATGAATCTATTTTCAAATTATAATTAATAATTATTAAAATTATACTTTAATATTATTATTAACTATTGAAAATATTTTATACATATATATATTTAATATATTATTATTGTTAAATTTTTATTTATTATTTTAAAATTTTTTAAATAATTTTTTTACAATTGCAAAAATAATATTGTTTATTATAATAAATATATAACTTTAGTATTATATATTTATAATAATAATATATTTTAAATTATTTTGGAAAGTTTGAGTTAATAATAACTTTATATATTTTTTAATATTTTTATTAAATACTTTGATTTGAAATAAGAAAGTGAAGTAGCATTACAAGAAAAACATAATAGTATTACAAATAAAACATAACAATATTAAATGAAAAGGCATAACAATATTACAAGAAAAAACATATATAATGAAATTACAATCTATACATAAGGAAAATTAAGGTAAGTTATGAAGAATGTTTAATCAAAACGGAACAGTATTACATGCAAAGCGTAACAAATATTTCAATAAAAAATACGATTTTAAATGCATTATACGACAATTTGCAAATAGAAGTAATAATAAAAAATATTTCTTCATATATTTGAATCTGTTAAATAACAAGAGTGAACTCTGTTTTTTATTTATCAATCAATCATAATTATAATATATCACTAATTAAACATATGTATTTAATTAAAATAAATAAAAATGATATATAATATATAAAATATTAAGTATGCACAATAAATTATTATAGTATAGCGGTTAATATTTCTATATGTGTGTTTGTTAACTTGGGTTCGATTTTCAATAGTAGCAATTTTTTATTTTTATTTTGAATCACCAAGCAGCCAAGCAGGTCGCGTAAATAATCACCAAGCAGCTAAGCTAAGCGGCCGCACATGCCACCCATATTGGGTCAAGGCCCCTATTACTCCAAATTTAAATATCTTTATGTGTGAAAATTTTCACCCCTATTAGTCCAAATTGAAGAGTGGTTCGCTCTAAACTCCAAAGCTTACTTCCAACTTACTCTTAACTTCATTCTTTTTTTAAAATTACTCCTACATATAAAATAGGATAGAAAAATACATAAATACCCTTACTTATTATTCTGTCTTTTTATTCTTCTCTCTTCTCCTTTTCTCACTCCCCCCTGTTAACCGTTTTCTTCTTTGTCTCCCTTTCTCACTTTTCTATATTTTATCATTCTTCATTTTTTCAACTCTCATTTTCAGCGGTTTTCTTCTGTCTTCCTTTCTCAATTTTCTATATTTTTCTTTTTTCATTTTTTCTACACTCATTTTTTAAAATATGCTTCAAAATTATTATGGTGAAAAAACACAAAATTCATGTTAAATATAATTTTAAAATATTACACATTCACAAATTTTTTTAAAAAAAAATATTGCAATCTAAATTTTTTATATCAAAAATCAAAAAATTATAAAAATTAACCTATCTAAATCCAAAATTTACATACAAAATCTCAAAATTACAAATTTTCATCCTTTCGACATAAAAGGGTTTATCAAAACACATGAATAGATTCATCTAAAAAAAACTCAAAATTTACATATCCAACATGAACATGTGCATCTTCAATTCACTTGAAACGCAAGAACATCTAATTCCCCCTTCAAATGGCTTCTCTGCTTCATAAAACCAGGCCAAAAATCCCACAAAGCAAGCTAACAGAACTTTCTTGAAAATTCCTGAAACAATTTAATTGAAAACTGGAATTAAAATGAGGATAGAAACACTTATTTAGGCTTGGGTTTACTTCTGTGCACACATTACTGTCAAAAATCTAGATACAGAAAATTTCTTCATTGTTTACCATAGAATATTGTAATTTCCAGGACTTCCAACAATCATAAATTCTCAATCCTCAAAGTGAATAGCAAAAGTACATTATCACCATATAACTCAATCCAACGAAAATTAAGAATAATAAGACATACTAGTAATGTGTGTGGCGGTGGTGATTCGAACATTTTGGTGCAGATCTTGAAGAGGTAAATCAGATCCGATCATCAACGCATCGTCGCGTTTCTGGCCTTTTTGTTTTGAGGGCACATTGAGGTTAAATCTGGCGGAGGAGGGAGGGAGCTCTGTGGTGATGGTAACCTTCGAGGCGGCGTGAGGAGAGGCTCAAGGCGACAGAGAGAGAGGGGGTGACGCAGCGATTTTGGGGGTTTCTGGGTTTTCTTTGGAACATGAAGAAGAGAATGGGAGAGGGAGCGAGAGAGCGGCGATTTGTTTGGAAGGGTTTCTGATTTGTGTTTTAATATGTGGGAGGGGTATTGTGGGGTTTTTACTAGTAGTTAATATGTGGGAGAGGTATTGTGGGGTTTTTACTAGTAGTTTTGTACCTACTAGTAATTAAAAAATAGTGTGGACCTAAGAGTACTACTAGGTTGGATTTTGTATCTCCCAGTAATTAATTCCAAATTTAAATATCTTTATGCGTGAAAATTTTCAGATAAAAATTTGTCTAAATTTTGATGTTATTTGATGACTACCTTTTTTTTATGGGAAAATTTCACCGAGATACAAATTTTTCCTACTAATATCATCTAGATACAAATATATATTCTCATTTCAATTAGATATAAAACCCAAGTTAAAATACCACTTATACCCCTTACTATTATATCACATACAATATGTGTACCTTTAACAATAAAAAAAAAGCCCCCATCTCACACCGATCAAATAATATTATTTCACTCACCCACACTCTTCATTATTTCGAATAATTATTCAAAAAATATCATTTCATTCTGAAATCCTCTCTCTCTATCTAAAATGCTCATCCTCTCTCTTCCGAAAATGCAAGAAATTGAGAAATGAATTCAGAGTAAGCCACTGCCGCCGGTAATATGTTCAGAAGCAGTGAGATAATCCGCCACCACCAGTACCGAGAGGCTCGACATTCTCGACGACTCGCGGCGCGGCGCCGACTCCGTTTTCTGCTCGCCGGAAATTTCAGAAAGGGGCAGCCGATCTACTGATCTGTACCGTGATTCGGTGGAGGTCGGCCTCGATTAGAAGGATTCGGCCTGAGTTATTACCGCCGTTACCGCTCATGTGAATGGATTCGTGATTAGAGCGTCGTCTTGAAAGATACAGTTATCTAACGCGGACATATTTCTAGGGTCTTGAGTTTTTTTATTTTATTAATATATTGTTTTTGTATTTTGATCGGAAACTATTTCTTGGGTAGTAGCTATAATAATTGCACATGACACATGTGCAATTGATCCATAAATTTAAGATCTATACACTCGCCTTAACTCTATCCATATATTCACAAAATATATTTAATATATTTAATGGATTAAATATTTTTTTAAATAGGACATTCTGTTATATGAGTGCACAGTGCACTTGAGAGCACAAGATACTCACTCATTGTATATAGGCATGTTCACGGTTCCGGAACCGCCGGTTCCGGTTTCGAACCGGCGGTTCCAAAAGTCTCGAGGGGAACCGAACGAACCGTGGCCAAAAGGCGGTTTTTCTGTTCGGTTCTCGAACCGGCGGTTCGATTCGAACAACCACGGCTCACTTTTTTTTTTTTTTTTTTTCATATATTTTTTTCTTGTGTTTCTTAGTTTTTGGATCTAAAATTTGAAGGAATGTATAGATAGATCATGAAATTGGACATTGTTATTGTTAATATGAGGATTTAAATTGAAGATTACATTAATAATTGAACTATTATAAATTAGTAGCCTAATTTATTACAAAGTAATTGAACTATTACAAAATAGTAATTTTAACTTAAAATAAGCTAGTAATCTACTATTACAAATTAATTGAACTATTACAAATTTTCAAATTACAAAGTGAACTATATCGAATTAGTAATTACAATTACAACTTAAAATTTTAAACTTTACAAAATAAATTTGGGGGGGGATTTAAAGAAATTGGACTTGAGCTTAAATTTAAGAAATAAACTTAGAAATTCTAAGTTTGAAACTTAAAATTAAGTTCTTTTCACGATCCAAATAGAATCAAAGTCTCACGTAGTTCTCTTTACCTCAAACTTACCTCGTTGATTTGGATCGATTCGATTCTTCATGCATCACTTCCTCCGGTAGTTTCTTCTTGAGCTATCTTGATCATCATTATCAACAAATTCTTGACTTCTTTTTTCGCTCTTACCCAATCATCAAGCAAGCATTGGTTTTCCACGTTTTCAACGGGTCATATTCGATCTCGTTGATCCAAAGTGTAGCCTCCCAAACTAAAAAAGTTGTTCAACTAAGAATTGGTTGAGGCGGAGATGCAAAAATTTCTCTTCTAGCATTGACAATATTGGATAGATATTTTTCATCCTCGACCACCACTTTAGTATATTAAAAGTAATATTGTCTTCATCTTCATCAAGCCGAGCAAATGAAGAGGATAAATAATGATCAAGTTAAGTAATAAGGGTTAGAAGTAGACCTTGGGCGTTTTTTAGAACGCTCATCATAAAAACCTCGTTAATATATCTTCTTCTTGACTCATAGAAGAGCCACCACCACCAAAAATTTTCTTCAAAACCGACCACTATATTCTCTAAATAAAGACATTAAAGAACTTTAATCCGATTACCAATCTCTTCCTGGATTAGGATATACATCATCTTCACCCGCCATGACCACCATATGTCTATTAGGAAATAAATAATTATAATACATATTTAACATCATTATTAATCCATCCAATCTTACTCTAGGATCAAACACTTTAAGAACCAAGAATAGATCGGGAATATTTGTAAAATATTTTTTCCATTTTTGCATCATAGAAAAGTAAAGACCACTTAATAAAGGGATTTGTAATATTTTCATTTAACACATGAACAACTTTAATACAATAATCAAGCGCTAAATTACACGTGGGATAATAAAACACCGGATAACACTTTTGTGGAATCATTAAAATTCCCAAAATTTTACACAAAGAAGTGCATGAATCCCAATATTGAGGATATAAACGAATACCACAATTTTTTGAGTAAAAAATGTACATAAAGCTTCTTTATAATCCATAGACTCCTTTAACAATTTATACGTGGAATTCCAACGAGTTGACACATCAAGAGAAAAAAATTTTGGGATGCATATTGTATGTTCTACAAAAAACTTTCCATTTTTTTCAACAATTTTGAATGTCTCGACATATAATAAATAAGCGGATCTAATAGGACCAACTTGTTCTTTCAAAGCATCTAAACCATCTTGAACACATAAATTTAAAATATGACACATACATCTAACATGAAAAATTTTTCCACCAAGATATGGTTGACAAATATTTGTAAGATCTTCAATAATAGCCAGATTTGCACTAAAGATTATCAAAACCAATAGAAAATATTTTTTTAGTAAGAGCATACTCATTTAAAATATCATGCAATTTATCTCTAATATTAACGGCATTGTGTTCGTGATCAAAATCTCTATAAGCAATCAATCTTTTGTTAAGAGTCCACGAATCATCAATCCAAGTCCATGTAACTCCTATATAACTATGCTTTTGAAAATTATCACTCCAAATATCCGCAAGATATACAAACTTTAGCATTTAAATCGGCAAATAGATTAATCAAAGCATATTTATACTCATAAACAACTTTAGCAACATCACGAGTAGTAGTATGACGTGAAACTTTTTTTTGCCGGGTTGAAGACCAAGGTTAACAAAATCATTCCAATACGAATTATCGGCAAATTGAAAAGGAAGGTGTTGTGTGCACACAAATTTAGCTAACAATTTTCTATATTTCATTTGATCAAATGTAAATAGAGAAGTGGGGTTACTTACCTCGCCTTGAACTCCACCACCGCCACCGGTTGACGTAAATCCATGAAGTTGTGCTTGGTTTGAACTAATTCCAACTCTATCCTGGATGAATTTTTTTCAAATGCTTCTAATGTTCCATATCCTCCTCCTTTGACAAAATAATATATTTTGTCACAATAGTTGCAATGAACTTTAATAGTACCATCCTCGTTGATCACTTTATTAAAGTGACGTGCAAAAATATCCGACTTAAGTTGAGCTCGACTTGGAGTTGGCTCGGCATTGGACTCGGGTGGGTGGTTTTGGCTTTCTTGAGTAGGGACGTCGTGGTATAGCATCATCTTCAAGAGGATTCTCATAACCGACCAAGTGTGGCCTCAATATCATCTAAACTCCACTCGATCGGTCTTGGGATGGATGTGGAAGACGAATCGGAAGAGGTGGAAGAAGCTTTGCCTTTTACCCTTACCCTTGCTTTGATGGCTTGCCATAATAATAATATGTATGTAAGTATATGTAAATAATATATGTATGTAAGTGTAGTGTAATGTAATATGTATGTAACTATGTAAGTGTAGTGTAATATACTAATATGTAGTATAAGACTATAGTAGTATACTAGTATTAGTATAGTGTAATATATAGTGTATATAATATATAGTGTAGTATAAATATAATATGTAGTGTATAGAGTATAGTTACTATAGTATGATATATAGTGTAGTATAAATATAATATGTAATGTAAATAATATGTAAATAATAAACTTTGAGAATTGAGTGAGAGTTGAGACTTGAGAGTTGAGAGAGAGATGAATAAACTTTGGTGTGAATTTTGGAGTGGAATGAGTTGGTATTTATAGATGAAATATTGAAAAAAAAAAAAAAAAAAAAAAACATTGGGTTCGACCGAACCGAACCGGTTCCACCTGTTCGAATCGGCGGTTTTCTTCAACTCTTTGATCTCAAATTTCGTTGGATCTCAACGTTTTAATCTGGGCCGTTGGATCTCAACGGCTATAATTTTCAAATTTTGGGCGGTTCGGTTCGAATCCGTGGTTCGATGCTCGAATCCGGGTTCGATTCGAACCGGCGGTTTCGATTGAACCGGCGGTTCCTTTGCTCGTTTTTGCTAGAACCGAACCGAACCGTGGATTTAAGGTTTGTTCGCCTTAATCCTTAATCATGAACCGGAAATCAGGGCAAAAAACCGGCGGCTCAAAAACCCATTCGGTTTTTTTTTAGCATGCCTAATTGTATATAGGTACTATCATCGTACTTTGTAGTTGGACTTTCAGTACTTTCTCTGTTTCTCGTAATTGCAATAAAGAGAGCTAATCTTCTTTGCTTTATAAAAAATAAAAATCAAAACTACACATTAATAATAAATTATAAAAATTTAAATGAGACGGTCTCATGCATAAAACGGAGTATAATTTAGCATAATTAATATCTACCTCTCTCAAAATGTTAAACCGTCAATATTTAAATTACACTCTATCTCATCGTGAGACAGTCTCACGCAAGCGTGTCTCATAATAAAATAGAACTTATAATTCTGCATTAACTACATGCACTTGGGCGTTAGAATGAAGGTTTAAGATGGCCAGATCTTGTATGCACTCGGGTGCAAAGTGTACTTATAAATAAGATTTTAAAAAGTCTGTTAGTTATCTTTGAAAAGTACGATTTATTTATAAAAAAAAGTGTAACTGTTAATATGAGGACATTGTTGCATGCTTATTTGGAATAGTTGCATGTTTATGATTTGTATATTTGCACGCTTCTAAAATCTTATGAAATAAGATTTGCAAGACCCGAAAAATACATAGACCCACTCGTTTAAAATATGTCGATATTCATATTTCCATCACATGCATTGTAAGACCATCTTTATCCATGTCCAATATAATCATGACCAATTAATAAAAAAATTATTTCTCTCTCCTCCACATACACAATTTACTCTACAATCCAAATTCATCTTTTTCCATGTTTTATCCATAACCACCCACAACCACAACAACCCTTTAATAAATTATTTCTTTTATAAGCTAACAATTAAATCTATAATTATTTTTATTATATTTAAAATATTTAAAAAAATATACATAATTATTAAATATTAAAAATTATAATTATAATAAAAAAAATTACAATACAGTTAAAATGATAAAAAAATAGAAGATTTGACACAAGTTAAGAAAAGAAAAGGGAGTGTTTAAGATTGTGATCCAAAATATATCAATATTGGTCTCTATTTATAGAGATTTTTATTTTATGAATTTTGATGTTTTTTTTAATTTTATTTTTTAAGTAAATAAATGAAAATTTACAATTATCTAATTAAAATATATCTGACCAATTATTTAATGACATGTGTCAAGATGGAAGATAAAATATTAAAAAAAATTGGAGCAATTGATCATGATCAAAATCATTCATTAATCTTGATCATCAAAATTAATTTCACTATCTCTTTTCTTTTTTATCTTTTTCTTGTCCTTATGCTCATTACCAAAGTCATTGATCATGGATAAATATGGTCTAACGTAATTTAATATGACGGTCAAAACTTGTGAAATAAATAAAAGAATAAATTAATAAGCTGGGGGTAAATTTGTAAATAGGTAGGTGGGAAAAAAGAAAATACACCAATTATTGGACGAAATATATGGATAAGCATTGATATTTAAAAAGCATGTTTTGCTAAACGTTTTGTTGAATATTTTTTATTATTTTAAATATTGTCATTTATTCATTGTCTGAAATACAAACGTATATATATATATATATATCATCGCCTCAAATGACAAATCCATCCAATTTCACAATTCACAAAAACCAAATCGAAAATGGCCGAATTCCACATTGCGTCGCTCTCAATTGCCGTAACCGCCCTCACACTCCTCCCCTTCGCCGCCGCAAAAAAACCCGAATTAGCCACCCAAGTCTGCAAAAACACCACCGATTTTAACTTCTGCCGCTACGCCGTCTACTCCGATCCACGCGCCGCCACCGCAGATCGGTACGAACTAATCGACATAGTTTACCGCAAGGCGTACTTAAATGCGACCGACACCAGAGATTACATCGCCTCGAATGTAAAATCAGGAGGAACAGAATCCGAAAGTTTGAAGAAATGTCTGCGCGATTACAATAAGGCGATCCAGAAATTGAAGGAAATGTTGGGCAATTTGAATGACGAATCGTATTACCAATTGGATGTTTATTCGCTTGCAGTTGAAAAGAGTGTGCGTAATTGCAGGAATGTTTTGCAGAAGGGTTCGATTATTTGGGGGAAAGATGAGAATATGATGTAACTGGCGAATATTTGCTATGTTGTTTCTAAACTTTTCGAGTATCATGACTAAGGTGCAACTTTTTTCTTGGGTGGAATTCGTTGAGTTTTTGGAGTGTTTTTTTTTTTAGTAATAAATGCGTATTTTGTCCATAATAATATAATAAGGTCTTGGTCTGTTCATGAAAAGACTCTTAAAAATGATTTTTATATTGAGACATATTTGCATGAGACGGAATGGGTCACAAGGCTTTGGATAGATTATATATTTCAGCATTCTTTTGAGTTTTTTTCTCCAAAGTACGTGCCATGAACTTCCTGAGGTCTTCACCTTCCTTTTCCCCCTTCTTGGCACCGTAATTTGGAAGAAGTCCGAGAGTCTTTGTGTCCATGTGATATTGCTTCTTTTGCTTTCACAAATAAGACCTCTCCTCGCTATCTCGATCTTGTTAAATCTTCCATCCTCCCTCGAGGTGGTTCTTAGCCACCGAGAGTTCTTCAGAGATATGGGCAACCGCCCGAGAGAGCCTCCTAATCATCTCTGTCATCTTGGTCATGAAAGACCGAGCTCATTTCTCAATGTGCAGATTTGATCATCACTTCATTCCTCTCTGCCAATTTCACCTCTAAGAATTCAGTTCTCTCCTGGTGCTTTTGTTTCAGTTCAGCACTCAACTCAGCCTTGACTCCCTCCAGCTTTTCATTCAGCTTTTCTTCCATGGAGGTCATCTGTGAGGTCAGAGTGTTTTGGATTAGCACCAGTTCTGAAGAGTGACTAAGATTTTCCATCTTTTGAGCTTGGCTGACCAATGTTTCTTCCATCTGAGCAATCTTGTTCATCATTGGCTCAACTTTCTCAAGCTTTTCCATCAAGAGAGTGAGGTCAATCTCAGGAACCTTCTGCATCTTCTGTGTTGTTTGATCATCCTGAGCTTCAGCTTCATCCTGAGCTCCAGTCTCCAACTGAGCCTCAGTCTGTACATCAGACAATTCAAAATTAAAGATAGAACTTTCAGTAACTTTGGCATAATTGTTAATAGTGCCAAAAGGTACCTGAAGAGTGTTAGCTTCAGTCTGAGGTTGATCGATTTCAGGTTGATCAGCATGAGAAGTTTCCTTCTCCATCTGAGACTGATCCTCAACATCTCCCTGTTGGTCCCCATCTCCATCTTGAGATTTGTCTCATTCTTAGGGCACCAACTTGATCGCTCTCTCCTCTCGGCTATTTTTCCTCCGAACCCGAATCATCAAAATCGGAGTTTTTCATCCCGAAGCTTTGTCCTCCCGAACCACGAGAAGTCGATCGGGAAGGTTGTCTCCTCATTCCACCCGTCTTCCCCCTCAATCAAAGAATGTCAAGCATCTCCTGGAAGAGTCTGGTTGAGGATGAACACTGATCGACCTTAACTTTGAGAAGACATCTTGGCAGATCGGGGTATGAGCCGAGCTTCGGGGTAGTGGTCAAGAATGAACCGTTCCCCTCGCTCGCCTCCACTCGCCTTCTTCAGCCTCTCCCTTCTTCCATCTCGGGCTCTCTGGTTCAGTCGAAGCATCAACTGAGGGATCAAGCGGTAGATCACTCAGGAGCTCATCAAGAATATTACGCTCCCGAGTCTCGGCGATCTCTGAATGTCAATCGAGTCCTCGGTTTGCATCTAAGTGGGTTACGAGGGCTGGTGGCATATCCTCAGTTAGTCTGAGTTGGCTCTTGATCGAGCTGCACATCTTCAGATCGACTCTGAGTTGGCTCCTCTGTCTGAGACGGCACATCTATGGTAGGAATCCCTGAGGCCTGAGTTCCTTTGAAAATTTCCTGAGAAATTTTATCTGAACTGAGCGATGTCTCAAGCACCTCGAAAAAGACACATTTCTCGATCTGGTCACATGCCTTAGAGATAACTGAGCCAAAACTTGCAATGGCGAATTCAGGCGGTTTGGCCCTCGGGTTGAATCTCTTGAAATCATTTGCCATCTTCATCGGTGAGAACCACCAATCTTACTGCGCTTTGGAGCAAGGTTCTTCCCTTCATCGGTTTTATACCTGCTCCATCTTTGCCTCCAACAAAACTTTCCCCTGGTTTGTTGGGTCTCTTGACAATGACTTTTGGTGATTCTGCTTTCTTTCTTTTCTTCCCTTCATACGATGGCTTCTTCTTCAAAGAATGGACTTGAAGAGCACCTTGGACTTAGGGAATGGGGTCGAATTGGCGAAGATATCCTCCTCCTCTCTGCACATCTCCAAAATATAAGCTATTTTGGTTGCATGGTGGATCTTGCCTTTTATTGAGATCGCCCCGTCAACCTTCTTCAAAACTTTGGTCTGCTCACTCACCGTCTGAATAAAAAATTTCAGCCAGTTGAAGTCGGTGGTGGGTGAGGCCTCGATCGCCGCCATCAATCTGAGCTTCGGGGTACTAATTTTCTCAAAACTCCCCGCAAGACTCATGATGCATTTGCTCACAATATCCATTAGCACTCTATATTGTGGCTTCAAATGCCTCTTATGCAGTGTAGCCTCAAATTTCACAGGATTCTCAGCAATCCTATCTAAATACTCCTGCTCTCTACCCAACATATACATAGCAGGATCCTCTCCTCTATCACAGAGCTCAAAAACATCATTTAAATTATTTGGAATTATGTACAATTCCCTATCAAAATCGATGTATTTGGACGATTGCTCTAAATGTGATACAGTAATCTTAGAGTGTAAACCATCCTCTTCATCTATCTCCAGATTATAGAGGAACTCGATTACCTATTTCAAGCAGTACTCGGTCCAGTGGGCCATGACTAGGTGGGTGAAGTTTAGCCGGTCGAATCATATCAGAGCCTCCTCTTACGGCTTTGAGTTGGTTGTGCTATCGAGTGAGACAACGAACTCGTACCAAGGCTTGTTGGTTTCGGCTAATCTCTCGAACAAGGTTGGGTCCATTTTAGAGATTGAAGATTTGAAGATTTAGGGTTTAGGATTTTCTGGGCAAAGGGGATTTTTCGCAGAGGATTTTGGAAACGAAGGGTTTGATAAAATTTTGGTTTGAATGGCTTCTTTGGGAATATATAGCTTTCAGATCGTGGGGAACCGCGTTGGTTAGGTGAAAAGCAACGATTAAGATTAATCGCTAATTAATCGGGTATCTGAACGCATTTATCTCCCAAAAGTAAGCCGCCAATTGATCCTTATTGGTCATTAATGTAACAGCATTAAATGATTGCTGACCTTCTTCTAATTTAAAACGATCCCGCCCAAAAACATTCCTTAGGTGTTTTGTATTTATTGCAAATGATTCTTGAAGTTTCACTTAAGCAATAAATTAGTTGCATGAGTCATTACTTCTTCAGACTAATTTCTCTTCTATCAGTCTTCTTCGAAAGATCGACCTTGATAAAATGTCGAGATAATAATCGAAATCTTGAATGGGTTCAAGATAATCCCGAATCTTGACCTTGATGAACTGAGTTTCCCGAGACTCCGATTCAATATTTCCATTTTATCCTGAGTTTCTCGGTAGAATTCGAGAAAAACTTCATGCGATCCGAAAACCTTCAATTTTTTCAGATTTACTCTATACACCGATCTAACATCCCTAATTCAACCGAAAGTTCACGAAATCTTGATTCACCAAAAGGTTTAGTCAAGATATCGACTCTTTAACTTATTAGTATGAATTTTCTCCATCCTTATGTCCTTCTTTCTCGATATGATCTCGGCGATGAAGTGATGTCCGATATCCACATGCTTGCATCTCCGTGTGCAATAACGGATTTTGTGAAATAGCAATGGCACTATTATTGTCACGAATATTGGTACTTCATTGGCTACAACTTTATAATCCCTTAATTGTTGTCTCGAGCCAAAGAATGAAAGCAACAACAGACTTCTGCAGCCCATGTATTCAACTTCAATAATCTTCGTTTACTCTTGAGAGGTATGTTTCTTCGAAAACCAAGATATCAACTTACTTCCTAGAAATTGACAAGTTCTCGTAATGGACTTCACGTCAATTTCGCAGAACTCCATAATCGAGATCTCGAGTAACCGGTTAATTCAAGGTTATCATCACTAGATACCATAATCCTATATTCATCGTGCCCCTTAAGATACTTCAAGATCTTTTTTTCGACCTCCATGTGACTAAAATTTTTAGATTAGCTTGGTATCTTACACATATCCCAACAAAGAAATGTTATATCCGCCTACTTTGCGTGAGATAGAGCAATGATCCAATCAAGATGACTCACCGATTTGCCTTCGAAATCAGATCCATCTTGTAGTTAGTATTCATAGGAATCCTAATCGCATTGCAATCAGACACCATATTTGGCAATCGGATCTCTCGTGTACTTTGTCGGTTGATGAATATTCCTTCCTTTGATTGTTTCACTTGAAGACCTAGAAAGAAATTCATCTCTCCCATCATTGACATCTCAAACTTGCCTTTCATCGGTGTTGAAAACTTTTCACACACAAATGATGGTTTGGAGATCCAAAAATGATGTCATCAACATATATCCCAACCAAGAAGATATCTTCCCCATCTTCTATCTTGAACAGGTTCTATCAATGATCCCTTTGACAAAACCATGGTCAAGAAGAAACCGAGAAAGAGTATCATACCATGCTCGGGGTGCTTGCTTGAGACCATACATGCTTTTCCGAGAATCGTAAACTTGGTCAATTTGTTTGAAACCGGAGGTTGTTCCACATAAACCTCTTCTTTAAGCACACCGCTCGAAAATGCACTTTTCACATCCATTTGATAGATCGTGAACTTCATGTAGGCAAAAAATATGCAAGAAACAATCGATGGCTTCTAGTCTTGCAACAAAAAAGGCAAAAGGTTTCATCATAATTCAAGCCTTCTTCTTGGGAATAACCTTGTGCAACTAGCCTTGCCTTGTTTCTTACAATGTTGTTGTTTTCATCTCTTTTATTCTTGAAAACCCACTTGGTTCCAATGGCATTGTGCCTTTCGGTCTATCTACTAGCTCCCATACTTCATTCCTTGAGAATTGATTCACCATCTTGCATAGCAAGAATCCAATGAGAATCTTGTAGAGCTTCACCAATCTCGGCAAAAGTTCTTTCTCCCGATAGGAAGCGGCGAAATAGTGCACTCTCACCATGGAACCTTCTTATTTTAACACCTTCGCTTAGATCACCCACAATCGACTTGTAGGATGACTATCTAACCATTTCCTTCTTGATGTTCCCCCCCTTCAAGAGTATCCTCAACATTTGAAATGTTAGGTTCGATTAAATCGATAAACTCGGGAACAACGAGAAAAGGAGAAAGGAATCATCTTCCTCGGGAAATTCCATTGAGAACATTGTCGAGACATTTGTTCCCTTTGGTTGATAGATTCAGAATTTGCCTCAGCTGTGACCACATCTTCATTGGCATCACATACCTGAGTCTGAACTGGTGTTTGTTCAGATTGGTCACCTTTGGAGTGTTGGTTTTCCTGAGTCTCACCATCCTGAGTTCCATCCCGAACTTCTTTATCTGGAGTCTGAGTCACCCAATCATAGGATATGACTGACTTCTTCTTTTCAGGTTCAGTGGATGTTTTATCTTTCATTTTCAGGCTTAATCTGGTGATCCTCTTAGTCAGTTCATCTGCATAATGTTCCTGTTTCTTCTGAACACAAGTAGATTCATCAAAAACAACATGAGGTGTTTCCTCCACAATAAGAGTCCTACAATTGTAAATTAAAAGTTTTTATCGAGTTGCAATATCCTAAGAATATTCCTTCATCGGCTTTTACTATCAAATGTTTTCAACTCGATCTTTACCATTATTGTGTATGAAACACTTGCAACCAAACACACGAAAGAAAGAAACAAGAGGCTTCCTTTCATTCCAAAGCTCATAAGGTGTTTTGTCTTGACTCTTGGTCAGCATGGATCTGTTCTGAGAGTAGCATGCGGGTTGATGACGACTTCAAATTTCAAAAACCTTTTAGAATATCAACTTCACTATCATTGTCCTTGCGAACTTTCTTTTCGAGTCCTGTTCTTCTTTCAAAGAACACCATTTTGTTGAGGGGTCCTTGCGGTGATGTTTCATGTGAAATTCCATTTGTTTGCACAATAATCGATATGATATGATTTATAAATTCGGTTCCTTTGTCGATCGATTTTGACCACACTCGATTTTTCTCAATCTTCGAGCCTTTTCAATGGTTTCGCAAATTAGTCTCAGTCTTTTTCTTCTTGAGTAAGAATATGACCCAAAGTATATCTTGAGTAGTCATCAACTACTACCAATGTGTATTTCCCCGCCATTAGTGCTCACTTTGGTGTTATAGGACCAAAAAGATCCATATCGAAGAATCGAATTATTCTCACAAGAGAAACATCTACTTTGCTTTTTAAATGATGCTCTAATTTGTTTTCCTTTCGCACGATCACAAATATGTTCCTTCATCAATATTTCATTAGAAACCCTCTTACAAGAGCTAATCTTGCAAGCTTGTTCGGGGTTTTAAATTTTAGGTGATTCATTCTTTTATGCCATAACCAACCGGGTATCTCGTGGAACTTTTAGCAACCAAACATGTATCTTTAGGAGTTGAACTCCAATCGGCCAAGATACACATTCCTTTTCTTGTACCAACAAGAAAACTTTTACGTGATGTATCATCTTTCACAAAACATAAGTTCTTAGAGAACTCAACATTAAAACCCTTATCACAGACCACTAATTGAAAGCAAATTATGCTTCAATCCGTATACATATGAAACACCATGGATATGAACCGAGTCGATTTCCAAAGTTTCATATCCTTGATCCGTCCTTGGAGTTATCTCCAAAAAGTGATCTGTGGGCCTCTTTGTTCAACATAGTCAATTTGAGTATCTTCTTGAATCTCATCATATGTCTTGAACATCCACCGTCAAGATACCATACATCGGGGGCCTTTTCATCTCTCTTTCATCGGTGTTATGTGATCTTTAATCGACTTTGTGCCCTTGTTTTCCTCCCAAAAATAGATCAATTTTTAGGTACCCAATTTGTGTAGGGTCCTACAAGGTTAGATGTACCTTTGAATCCAAATCTGCTCGACAACTCTAATCACTTTAGAGTGGCTAATTTGTCTTCCATAAACATCAACATACACATTTACTACTCTACGGGTGCCTTAGCGATTTTACGTGTATGTGTGCTAGCTTTAGCATGAACATGGGCTTTTGAATTCTTCTTTGGTTCAGACTTTTGTTCGATATGCTTAGGCTTTTGTCGGCAGGCCGGTCTAAATCTTTGATGACTTCGGGTTCGAATAACCTTTACCTTTAGGCAAGTGGGGTTCGGGTTATGCATCTTGAAATCTGGGTCTTTTTAGTATCTTGAGGACTTGGTCTCTTCAACAGAATGTCTCTGCTGAGTGTTTCTCATCCGAGGATTCCTCGATGGTTCGATGTGGAGCCTTTCGGGTTTTGCATTCTTAGCTGAGGCTTTGAAGTATTTCTTTAAACTTTCCAATCGAAAGTGCTCGGGTTTTCTAGCCTTCACCGAGGTTTGGGCTTTCCTACGATCATTCGGTTTTTTTGAGACCATAGGTCTTTTTCCCTTGTCTACAACCTTGGGCATTACTTGATTTGAAGTGTAGGTGCCATTGGTTTTTACAAAGATTGTCTTCTTCTTACTTGATGCAACATTCGGATGACCTTGTGAGGTTCCCCTCGAATGTATCCCAATCCAGTTTTATAGTGGCGGATCTCTGGTAACTCTGAATTTCATCTATTACATTAGATGCATTATTCAATAGAGTTAACTTCTTCATGCACTATCCTCACAGCTTCTGTAGAGTTTCATGCTTCTCGAGAGAGGTCATTGAACTTAGTCCCGATTAATTTGAATCTCTTGATGGATTTCTCTAGCTTTTCGATTAGGGTCATTATCAACTTCTCTTTCTTCGAGAGTTGTACTTTCGCAACATCCAGTTCATCAAGAGCTCCCATTAATTGAGAAGTGATTTCAAGATATTGCTAGAGTTTTTCCATTTTAGATTTTTGACTTTTCGATTCCTTATTACGCTCTTGAGTTCTATTTAGCGGTTTCTTGTAAAAAACAAAGATAGTCCTTCATCGATTCTCAAAAGAATCCATCGGTCAAAATGACTATTTTCATTGGAACTTGAAAACTCTTGTGCTAGTGTAGGAGCAACAACAGAGAAAGAAGAGTTTACCTCCTCAATGGCCATCGAACCCGATGTCATCACTTTCCTTTGTCTCGAGAATATTTCATCCGAAGAGCTAGATCCTCCTCGAGTGTTCTTCTTCTCGCAACCATGGCCTTTTTGTTTGAGAACTTCTTGTCTCTTTTTAGCTTGCCTTTCTCTTCTCTCCTTAAGCACTCAAATCCGGACAATCATAATTGGAAGTGACCTTTCTTTTTCGCGATTATAGCATCTGTTGGTATCATCATCCCGATCACTTTCTTCTTTGGACTTGGAGTCCTTCCTTTTGGATGAAGATCCCTCGGCTTTTCGGTATTTCTTCTTCTCGGTTGATCCGTCATCCTCGGGTTTCTTCCGGTACTGTGGTTCCCATAATAGCTTTTGTATTTTCCAAATCTACTATTAAGTCTGTCAAACCTCCTTGCCATCGATTGCTAGCTTTTCCTCAAGCTCATCCCCGATTTTTGGCATGGGGTTTCTCGAACTCTCTAGTTTTTAGTTTTTATCTTTGGCTTTTAAAGCCACATTCTTACTAGATGATGAATCATCTTTCTTTTGTCGACCTTTTTTGGATTTCTTATCAATTACAAATTCATAGGCCTTCAAATTTCGGAGAAGACTTGTTGGTAGGGCATTGAATTAATGTTCTTGGTGTTTTCAATCACCACTTTGCATGAATATCCCATTTCTTAGAAAGACCTCTAAGAATTTTCAATGCAACTTCTCTTTGTGGATATTTATTTCCAAGTGCA
This sequence comes from Stenogyne calaminthoides, assembly GCA_037126765.1. Lineage (NCBI taxonomy): Eukaryota > Viridiplantae > Streptophyta > Magnoliopsida > Lamiales > Lamiaceae > Stenogyne > Stenogyne calaminthoides. The sequence goes on along the minus strand of JBBCBC010000010.1, from coordinate 36,246,946 downwards.
TTAGATCATTCATGATGCTAGTGAATCTGACTTCCAATTTGTCTATTGATTCACCATCATCCATTTCAAAACTATCAAACTTTCCAATTGCCAACGAAAGTTTGTTTTCTTTTATATGATCGTGCCTTGGCACATTCTGAATAGTGTATCCCAAATCTCTTTTTAGCAAGATTACAAAGGAGAGATCATTCCCATCACACCATCATCAATTGTCTTTGATAGTGTGTCTTTTTGCAATGTAGTCTAGATTGACTAACTTTCTCTCCTCAGAGTCGAGTTGGTCATCGACTTAGGAAATTTCGCTCTAGATCAATTCTCTCATCTTATGTTCCTCCGAGATTCACCACAAGAAATTGGAATGGTCCTTGAGAGACCACTCTCCACATACGCTCATGTTTGGAATACAGATGAGCCTGCATTCTCAGTCTCCATAGATCATAGTTCTCCACTGAGAACATGGGAAATTTTTTAGAAGACATTTTTTATCCGAGCTTTTGAAAAAAAAATTCAAAGAAATAAGATCGATTCGGATAGACCACAAGTATTTTTAGCAAATAAAACTTTGGTCAACAAAAGCAGGGTCAAGTTGAACCACTACTCGATACCACTTGTTGGTCCCGGTGCAACGAGTCTTACACGCGTGTATGGGGGGAATACACGTGTTCATGTTTTTAAAACTTTTTTTCTCGAGGTCACTTGGGTCGATAATCCTCAAGATTAGGTTACGAGAAGCCAGATCGCTCTGAGTCAAAGTCTCATCGAGACAGTGATCCCGAGTCGCTTTCGATACCTCGATAATCCCAACCGAGTCCCGAAAGTGTCGAGATCCTGATTTGCTTGGATCGATAACTAACTTCATGAACCCTCGGAAGAGTAAGTTCGGTTTGGTAACTATCTGTTCTAAATTACTCGGATGTCTCTTGAATGGTTGGCCTTTAGTTTATACTTCGTTTTAAGCTTTCTTTGAAAATCTTCCTTTTAATGGAATAGTGATTAGGCCGTGATTCAATTACATGCAACTTCCAAATGGATTGATTCCAACCGAAATGTCGGTGAAAATATGCTTTCAAACTCAAGTGATGCAAAGATTAAAGCCTGAGATAAGGAAAGCAATAAATAACACAAAGAATTATAGTGGTTCAGAGACTCAAGCTCCTCGTCCACTCTCTCGATCCTCGAGAAAATTCACTAATCACTTCGAGCTTTACTACCTCGCGTAGTTTACTTACTCAACTCGCCCGAAGTTTTCTAACTACTCCACGTAGTTTTACTTACTCAACCCGACCTTGAGCTTTACGACTACCTCCGTAGTTTACTTACTCAAACACAAACAAGCTTTGGACTACCTCAGAGGCTTACTAACTTCTCCTCTGAGTTTTTTAAACTACTCCGCTCCGTAGTTTACTAACTCTTTACAACTCTTCTCACCAACAAACACAATCCAACTACCTTCTCAAGGATTTGAGGTTTCTCGGTTGGTTTCCAACTAGGATGAGATATCCTTTACAATGAAGTACAATGCAAAGGGTTAGGATATCTCGACTAAGCTTTGGATAAAACTTATCAAGCTAGGCTTAGTTTAGTGAGCTCTCTTCAATATAAAAGCACTTGGGAAATTCTAAGTTTTTCGAGTGCTTCAACTTGTAGTAATAAGTTTGAGCTCTTGAGTTGCGTATAAATTTCCCGTAACCTTACAATGTAGAGGCTCACCAGTATTTATAGGCATACACCAAGGTCACTCTTGAAAACTATCTGTTGGAGAGATAGCTTCGTGAGTTTCCTCTTATGGTGTGTGAGGAACGACTATATTTAGGGTTTGAAACTCCCTAACACGTTTTTAAGCAATAAATTTTCATGTAGCCGTCTTCACTTTTTGCGATCTGGAACTTTTGTACATCGACATCTTTTTTAGTGACCACATCCTTTGTCGATTGTCGATATGGTACAGTGTTGTCTTCCTCTTTTTGACTTTTGTCTCCAGTTAAAGGTAGACACATTCAAAGCCTCTTTTGGTTACAAACTCGAAGTTTGATATAACCTTAACAACACTTCGACTTAGTTCCTTTTATGCGCATTTGAATGTCTTGGCAAATATCTATTTTCTAAGGAATCGCGATCTTCAAGATTGCATCCTTCGATAGATATATTCATTGATTTCGGAACATTCGGTTTTATCTCGAGCATTCAAGACATTATCGAAGTCTTCGATAATTATCGTGCCTTGATATTCTTGATCTTCAGTCTTCAGTCTTGCGTCCTCAAAGTCTTCTCGAGTCTTGAGGTCTTCTCGAGTCTTCTTGATATCTTGGACCGATACTGCAATCTTCATCTTTGAGTCCTCAGTTCCTCAGTTTCATACTGAGTCTTCAGTATCTCAATTTCTTACTGAGTCTTCAGATACTCGGGCCTCGAAGTCTTCTTGATTCTCGATTTCTCTTGAGTCTTGAAACTTCAGTTTCATACTGAAACTTCAGTTTCTTCAGAAACATACTGAGTTCTTCAGAGTCTTCAGAACCTATCCTGAACTATATCTGCTGACTATACATTTTGCAGATAACATCCTGAATACTCTAAAACTGAATCCTGACTCAACTATCAAGATCATTCTGAACATGTCATACTCAGGGGTTTTGAGATTTTAATCAAAATCATATATCTTTTATTAAATTCATCTCCCAACAATATGTTGTCCGAACGAGCAGTCAAAGTATGATATTGATATCATTATACTTATAAACTAAAACCATAACATTTATCAGCTGATACCGTTACACTTATAAACTAATATCATAACATTTACACACACATAAATTGAAATATCGTTAAAATGATAATGATAATATTAGAACCACGATTTCCTATTCAAAACAAAAATTGTTGATTCCTTAATTCTCATTCATAATTCAACTGATCCTGTTATTTAATTCTTAGTAGTTGTAGACTCCTGTCCTAACTATCAAAAGGCTGGAAATTAATTAAATATTGAAATACAGTATTCAACAAAGACAGACATGACCTGACCTGACTGAAAAATTGGAAATAATGTTTAGAAATTCGGAATATATATCCACATTCTATGCATCTCATTTAAGTAGACCATTTTTTTCCAGAATTTTCCAGTTGTAGTTGGGTCACTTGGGTCATGGGTTGATGTTATTATTATTATTTTTTTTGTATGATTTATTAATTATTTTACGTCGACAACAATTTAATGGAGATTAAAGATAAATGGGTTTTTTTTTTTGCATTATTTACCTTCAAAGTTTGACCATGTATATCCACATAGAAATCTTTCTTCTAAAAGTGACACGTGTTCCTTCAACCTTTGTAGCATGACCGGGTCAAACCTAAGTTCACATTGGATCGGGCCAGACATGGTCAATTTGGGCCGGGTACCCCAACAAACATATTCAATATATTTTAAAAAATAATAGATTGATGTAGTCATGTAGGTAGTAAATTTATGTTATTGCATTTTTTTTGACAAAGTGTCATGTGCAACTGGTGCACTTCACCCCAACCCTATTCGTATATTTACAAAATATATTTAATATATTCAATGAGTCAAATATATTTTTAAATGAGTCATTCTATTGCATGAGTGCATGGTGCATTTGGATGCACAAGAGACTCATTCTTTTTTTAATTAGACAAAATAAATTATTAATATACAAATATAATGTCGAGTGTTAAACACAACCAATAAAAAAATGGAGTAGGTATACTGTACAAATTTACATAGATACAAATCAATAAATTTAGGAAAGATTAGTGGGTCAGGTCAAAAAGGGGTCAAAGCGGGCTAAGGATGAGTTGGATAAAGTGAAATTGAATCTCAATTTGAATTTATATGTATACAAATTTGTATCATAAACTTTGTCTAAAAAATGACATCACGCAACAATAAAAATTTACAAACTCAATAAAATGATGACACCTAGTATTTAAATTTACCAAAAAAAATAAGACATAATCTAAATTAATCAGAATCCAATACATCATCATGAATTCATGATAAACCCTCGATGAATATTTATGGGAGATATACTGAATTTTGGTAAAGTGACTGTAGACAAGTTTTGCACAAAGAAATTCGTAAAATTGAATCATATAATTGAAGAGTTACTTATATTATTAAAGAGTACTACTCGTGATATATAATTGAAGGATACAATTTAATTATTATTAAACGTTATTAGTATAAAAATATGACTTATATTACAAAAGAGTATTAGTCGTGATAATTGAAAGGAAAATTCTTTTAATATAGAATCAATATCACAGTGAACAAGCTTTTAAAATATATATATATATATATACCAGTAACAAGTTTCGCAAAAGACCTGCTCTAAAATATTAATATATGAGACAAAATTTGGTTTTATAAATAAAATTTAAGATTTACTTTTTGTTGATTAGGATTTAGATATGTCCAATTACGTTCTTTTGTCAATGATGAGAAAAAAATAATATGTGAAGAATATGGGATTTGATTTGATGAATTTATAGATATATCTAAAAATTCGAGCTTGTAAAAAGTTATGATTTGATTTGATGAATTTATAGATATATTTAAAAATTCTAGCTATGGAATTAATTATATTTTACTATATCCTAATATGTATTACTTGCATTTCTGTTTGTGAGTCAACTCAGTTGGTAGGATAAGTTGAGGCGAGTTAGCAATTTTGGCTGCATGCGTTCTACTTCCATTAGGGCCCCCTGTAGTCTTTATTTACTAATGTTCCATTTAATTCATATATTATTTTGGAGTTTGCAAACAATTAAAATCGAAACATGTACATACAAGGAAAAAACCATGTTAGAATCGTGCATTAAGTCAATCGAATGACAATTCAGTTTTTTCTTTATAGTTGTTATTTCACGATGATGATGATGATGTGCGTTTGAAATTAAGATTTTGTCCTTGTGTAATTATTTATCGTTGGAAAATATTCCATCCGTCCCACATTAATTTTCACACTTTCTTTTTTTATTTGTCTCATATCAATTTTCACACCTTAAAATAGATACTTTTTACATAATTTTTACTTACAAAAAAACACACTTATTTACCTATATGTCATTACTTTATGTAAAAAGTACATTTTCCTTAGTTTGCGATCCCAGATTAGTGTGAAAACTGATCTGGGACGGAGGGAGTATATAATATGCTCTTCAACAAGGCTTCAAATCGATGTACCATAATTTGTCCAATTTGAAAGAAAATGAGTATTTATTCGGTCTAAAACATGCCTCCGTTTTGTCCATTCTATAATAAATTATTAATCACATTAGACAACTTTTGTGCGAAAGAAATTAAAATTCATGGGATATCTTGTAATTTTATTTAATACTATGATGTGTATTCTGATGATTTCAGAAACTAGTAGGGGTGAGTCTCATGCGGATCTAGGTACGTATTTTATTTACTACTAATATATTTTAAAAATATACAATTTGTTATATTGAAATATGCAACTTGTTTACACTAAATTGTGCAATAATTTTTTTATATTAATAGTTGCACGATTCAATGTAAACAAGTTGCATATTTCAATATAACAAATTAATTATATGTTTATAAAATGCACTATGAGTGCAAGGTGCATCAAGATACATGCATACAAGACTTAGCCTATTAATAGAGATACATATAAATGAGACGAACTATTTCTTTTCTTTTCATTTTGATGCCTAACATGTTTCACAATTTCAATTTTTAGTGGTCAGATTTTCAATAATCAAGATGTAATAGTTTAGTTATTGAAATGATTAACGCGGCTTGTGAAAACGTGAAAGCATTATATTTTTTGACAGTAAAACGTGAAAGCATTATTAATTTGTATGTTTTCAACTTGTTTTACACTAGTCAAATATTTTCAGTATTCTTTTTAATTTGGGTGGGTTTCATCTATGCACAGCTGATGAATCGTGCAACTTAATATTATTATTAATAATATATTATTAAATAATACTCCGTAATATTTTTATTTTTATTAATATATTATTGAGAATTGCTAAAATTTACATTTTTTTGAGATATAGTATTAATATTGAAAATTTTATATCATTTATATATTCGAATATTATTATATTTAATATTATTATTATTGTTGGAGTTTGTTATTATTTTTATTAAATACTATAATTTTTTAATAAAATAATATTATTTACTTAGTATTATTATTGTTGTTGTTAGTAGAAGATAATATTATGAAAATAAAAAATAAAGGATAATATTATTATGGAAAAAAAATTCATTTCTCAAAATGTGGAATACATAAATTCATGTGGTATATAAGGAATCACAATTCCTTTATTTTTGGGAATTACCATTCCTAATGGAATGATGATTCATTTCAAAAAATTATACCAATCATTGTATTTGGAATAGATTAAGGAATGATCATTCCATTCCAAATCTATTCCAACATACCAATTATACCCTTAATATTATATGAAACTTCCCATTCAATACATAGAATCAGACATCACTCATCCATTGATCTCCATATATTTGATTGCTTAGTTATTTCTTTTTGTGATTGAAAATTAAAGGAAATTGACGATTACAAATTGGAGACATATTTTAAAAAAATCTAATATTAATTAATATATTATTTCCATAATATATATATACATATAGATATATAATTGTAAAAGAAAGAGAAAACTTGTGGGGGCACGTGCCCTCATGGATAACGTAGATTCGTCTCTGCAAGTAATCATCTTCTTTTATATATATATATAGTAGGTTTAGTGTGGAAATTTTCACTTGTGAAAATAATTTAAAACAATTGAAACAAGATAATATTACCCGAAAACAATCCAATTGTACAAAAGTAATTTATGTGTCCCAGCGGCTAATGTCTTTATCATGCACCCCTAGGTCGCTGGTTCTAGTCCCAATAATGGCAATTTTAACTTTTTCTTTTCTTTTTTTGTCATTTCCTTCTCTTCCCCTAAATTTTTCCATTTTTCCTATTATCTTTGTCAAATTATAATAAAATATTTAAATTTAAAATTATAAGTAATTTTTTTTTCACTTCTTTTTTCCCTAATTCCCCTCCCCTCTCCCACCCTTTTTTTCTTATTTTGTCTTTGTCAAATTATAATAAAATATATGAATTAAAAATATAATGTATAGTAAATTAAAAAATACAATGTATTATGATTTTTCAAACAAATAATACCATAGTACACACTGTTATGCTATAAGCCTATAACAGACATTCATTAATTAAAACTTTCACTAATTTATTTTATTTCTTATGATAAGCTACTCTAACAACGTAACAATATTACATTGAAAAACATAATAATAAAGGAAAATTTTGAAAGGTATTATATCAAAATTGAAGCAATATTACATGCAAAACATATCAGTATTACTGTCACGATCACTCTCAGATAACCGAATAAATAATATGTTCCAAATAAATTTACGAGAATTGACTTGCGATTTTTTTTTTATTAAATAGTTAACAGAATGACAAATCATTTGAACACTATATATATATATATATATATATATATATATATTATATATATATACTTCAACTCGAACACAGGCCCAACAGGTTGTCATCCATGTATATAACTCTCAGAATCTGCAGGTACTCTAACCACCATAAGTTCTGTGAATCTTGGAAAATCATTCTCATGCACTCTCTTTTGAAATCACCAATTTATTTATGAAACACTTGTAGGCCCCAAACTCACTGTTATACACCTGCATGAGCTCATAACATATATAAATTGGTGACCTACTCGGCAAATTCCAGAGTTACTTCGTCACTACCACTCCCCGTCGCCTTTTCGTAAACCGTCACTACCATTCTCTGGTCGCCCGCCCCTTTTGTGTGATCATAAAACGGTGGCCTACTCTGGGCAACCCGCCAGAAGTTACCTGGTCCCTACCACTCCCAGGCCGCCCCTTCCGTGTGATAATAAGAGTTGGCCTACTCTGGACAGCCCGCCAGGATTTGCCTGGTCACTACCTCTCCCTGGACTCCCTTCCATCATCGGTGTATAATTAGTGTTCCATCATCGGTGTATAATTAGTGGCCAACACACACGCATCATTTGATCAAATCGCATTTCATGATAATGCATGATATGCATGATGCAATGCAGTACAGATTAACTCACAAGTTTCACATATCACATACTCAATTTACATCAAATATCGAGCTCACCAGCTCATTCCACGGTGATCACTGAATGTCAATCAAATCTCACAATCCACATATTATCCACGTATTGTTAATTAATCACAAATAAATCATATAATAATATATTTATGCATTGTAGCTGTAAATGAATTTCTACTTACCTTGAGTTCTCCTTTCTCTCCTCCTTCCTCTCTTTCTCTCCTCCTTCCTCTCTTTCTTTCTTTTTTCTTTCTCTCTCTCTCTTTTTTTTCGTTGAAACCCCACCTGTTTTCCCTTCTATTTCTTTCCCTTTTTCCTAATTGCTTTAGCTCTAATCTATGTGTGCGTAAATATGGTGTGTATAACTATATATGGTGTGTGTATATATAGTGCGCATATAAGTTTTTAAGAATATGTGCATCTATATCCCAACTCACCGCCTTCCCTTGCTTCCATGGTAAGTATCCTTTTATTTGCTTATTTTATTATTTTATATATATATATATATATATATATATATTATAATAGTATTCTTATTATTATCTTGTTATGGATTAATTTAGGATACACATATATGGGGATTATATGTACGCGTATTCGTATATATAAAAATATTACACTTTTATTTATTTCTTTAATTACTCTTTATTTTAATAAATTAATATTATTAGTCACTAATACCAAATTATTTTAATTTATACAACAATCAAATAATTTCGTAATGTGCAATCAAATATCACTAAATCCTAATAAACTATATTAAGATTTTCTCACCACTAATCACGTACAAGCATAATAAATAATTCCATTTTAAAACGTTATAAAAGCAAGATAAATAATGCAGAATCACCAATAACATATAAATAATATTAACACGTAAATAATATAACATGCACATAATGCATGAAATATATTGGCCAAATAATAGTACTAAAAGCACGGATATTACATCCTCTCCTCCTTATAAAAATTTCGTCCCCGAAATTTCACTAGCCTAAAGTGTTATACAACAATAATTCATTAGGTTCCTTCTTTCAATAACACATCATTTTATTACACACATGTACTTCATTGAGTTCTACTAAAGTAGTCTTTAAATTTATGTTTATGTGAGTCGAGTCAATACCACAAAGACGTCCCATAAATCCTCATTATACTCAATCCAAACTTTAACAAGGTATGCTCAATTTCTACTTCAACTATATCTCTTTGTGATTACAAAAGATCATTCATATCTTAATACTTCAACTAAAAGATCAATTTCTTCCAACGATACTATAATCCCAAAGTTCCGTATCAATCCAACCTAATCGGATCTATAGCCTTTAACGTACAAAATTATACTATTCATTCTTATAGAGAATATAAATTTTCGGCAAAGAATTAAATAATCATCCTTAAGATGGCGCTATATACTCCAAGGAATATATATCAAAGAATCTTATCAACTTTGGTTGACCTAATTCCTATCTGAATATAATAACCTCATCTTTTGATTCCAATGATTAATAATTTCCTCTTAACCTTAAATTTCTATATCCCAATTTGTTTCTTAAACTCTACATCCTCAGTTTTTGGATTTTATCCAAAAATTAACCTTAATTAAATCTTGTTTGTACAAAAAAATTATCAATTATCAAATCATAGGCAGTGTCCTCAGCTACAAGACCCAATAAAACATATGGAGACCGTCTCCAAAACCTCAAATGATTTTCCTCATAAAGATTACAACGACTAGACTACTGACCCAAAAGTCATCTTCACTAGTTGTCTCTCTACAACACCTTATTCATGACCAGTGATCTCTAATAGTTTGTCTTTCTATTTCTGTTCAATACTTATAAGTCATCTTGTTCCCATCCCTAATAAGGACTAACTTTCCTTCAAAATAAGGTATTCTATAGTTCCCTATGAAAGTCATGTAAACATTTTAGGAAAGAATGTAATCTCAATGAAATTTATTTGAATCATTACACATGCATGTCATGCTTTCTCAATATACTGTTAACTTGATAAGTCATACCAAGCTCATAAGGAAAATAAAGTTCAACATAATCATACCATAAAATATAAATAATTTCACATTAAACTTACCGGAGTGATTGTGTACCACAAATTCTGAGATCGTATACATGGACAGTCTACAGAACCATAACCCGGGCTCTGATACCACTCTGTCATGCCCTCTCTCAGATAACCAAATAAATAATATATTCGAAATAAATTTACGAGAATTGACTTGCGACTTTTTTTTTATTAAACAGTTAACAGAATGACAAATCCTTTGAACACTATATATATATATATATACTTCAACTCGAACACAAGCCCAACAGGTCGTCATCCATGTATACAACTCTTAGAATCTGCAGGTACTCCAACCACCATAAGTTGACAAGATTACCTACAATACATAAACTAAGTGAGACATATAAATCTCAGTAAGCAGAAATTATGCATGATATCTTGGAAAATCCTCCTCATGCACTCTCTTTTGAAATCACCAATTTATTTATGAAACACTCGTAGGGCCCCAGACTCACTGTTATACACCGGCATGAGCTCATAACATATATAAATTGGTGGCCTACTCTGGGCAGCCCGCCAGGAGTTACCTGGTCACTACCATTCCCAGGTCGCCCCATCCGTGTGATCGTTGTTGGGATAACATATGCCAGGATCTATCGGGATGACCTCATAAACACAAATTTAAATTAACAATTATTACTAGCATGAATTTACCTAAGTGAATTCAAATAATAATTAATTCAACAAAAGCATGCAAATAATATTTCACGTAAAAGATCCTAGCATGCGGAATTTCTAGGAGTTTACATAAACATACCCGTTGGAGAGACGATCTGAGACAGACAGGATCAAGTATCTGAATACCCACCAAAAGTCCTTCTCAAGTATTCCCAAGTCCTCGTCCAATAACCCCGGTGGAGGTTCTCCGATGAACGATTTATAAAACAAGGAAAATAAAAATATTGTTGCACCACCTTTGTGGATTTCTAATATTTCCAACGTATGGAACACTAACTGGGAATGAAAAATGCATCCCCTATTTATAAGTAAGGGGGGTTCGAAATTTTAGTGCACAATTAGGGCTAGGAAATATCTTTTCTTGATCTCCAAGAAAACTTGAATATATCCAATATATTCTTATTTCCATGTGTATTTTTTCACAAAAATCTCACACCCTTATTTAGCCTATTTTTTCAAAAATTTCAAGAAGATTTGCAAGATTGGATCTTTCTTGAATTTATGAGATATTCTTGTATTCCAATAATACATATCTTTTTCCATAAAATCTTTCCAAGAAAATCAAGATAATCTTTCTTCCCTTTCTTACACATAATTTTCAAAAATTCCCTATTAAAGAAGCCAAGTGAGAGTTTTCTTGAATTTATGGGATAATCTTGTATTCCAACAATACATTATCTCCTTTCCATAAAATCTTTTCAAGAAAATTCTTCTCCCTCTTTTCTTTAATATTTTCGAAAAAAATAGGAAATATTGCAACAATAAATTTATTTTATTTTAAGCAACTTTTATTTATTGGACTATAATTTGGGCTATTTGAGGGGCCTTTAGGAGAATTAAGATGGACCTTCCAATGGGCTTCTGAATTCCAATATCGAGCCACAATATAATTCAGCCCATTAATATTAATTAATACCAATATATAATTAATATTGCACTATCCAACTTAACCCATATTATGGTAATATGGCTCCCGGTTATTATTTTCCGTGTTTAAGATTATTTAGTCCGTTAGTTAATTAAGCCACTAAAAAGCTTTATATTAATTAATATCTTTATCCTTGGAGTAAGGACAACCCAAACCTTTACATTATCCATAACGAAAATTAATTCCACTTGCAAGATTTGGAATATGATAAAGGTTCTGGGCCCACCTATAAACCAATCAAGCAAGACTTTTTGCAAACCCATGATTTTATTAGATATTTAACAACCGGTCGTGATGCTTGCTTAATTCCATATTATTCCTCGCCAAGATATTCTGGCATCGAAGTCGCAATGATTCTTTTCCCATTTATAAGTCAAAGTCTTGAATAACTACTAATCACACAATCTAGATCTTATTAATGACAAGAGATTAAGAAATCAACAACCATCGAGGTCTAACTCTTCATCCCTTTGCCTAGTCCTAGCTTTGAGTTTATCCTCTCAGAGGTCCGCCTCTTGTAGACCGAATGCACATCCAATGGGTTTTACTCCCCATTGGGATTCAACTAACCCACACCGCCTTACACATCAACTTCTACCAATAGATTGTTCGGATCTATCTAAGTCTCTTTGTAGGAAGGCAATTCACTATAACCAAATGATCTCCTATCCCCATGATCTCGGTATCACCAACGTTAACTACAATGTAACGTCATTGCTATGAACGGTTTGCAATAAATATATACAACATTCAATCATATTTAAAGTAATCTCACTTTAAATAATTTATTTAAGTAAATAAGTGTTTAATATATAGGTTATACAAAGTAAAAGCATACTTTCACGATAACTCCAACAATTTCCCACTTATCCTATAAACAACCTATAAACAAGTCTTCTTTTAAGTATACCACAACATGTTCGATGTATTATCCGGTGACATCTAATGTCACCTACATCAACCTAATAACTTTTTTCCCACTTATACTCAAACCGAACGTGGCAACGCTTGACACCCATTCCTTCCAGATGTAACTCATCTAATGTTAATCGAAGCAGACCCTTTGTGAATGGATCACCAGGGGGTTGTCTTCCCGACGCGAAACAATGCCACCTCTATATCTCCTCTCTTAACAATTTCTCGATAAGATGGTATTTCTCTTTTCAATGTTCTTTGGCTTTGAACTCCTTGGCTTATCAAAGGTTTTCGATTTGAATTTGAGGAAAATGTGCCCAACCTGATTATCACAAAAGATCGTGATTGTAGGCACCTCTAATTTTGTTGACAACAACGCCCAAGTCCACTAAGAAGTTCTTGAGCCAAACCCCTCTTTTCATCTTACCCTCTAAACATGATTCATATTCGAAGTTTCATGGTAGAATCGGCGATGCATTTTTCACTTAACGCTTTTGTTTCCTATTTATATTTTAGTTTTGATTAATTATCTCAAAACATTATTTAAATTAACAATTTATTCAAGATAATTTACCTAAAGTGAATTCAAATAATAATTAATCCAACAACAACATGCAAATAATAATTCATTAAAAAAGATCCTAGATGAATTTCTAGAGCTTACGAAACATATGCGCTGGAGACGATCCGAGACGAGAGATCAAGTATCTCAATACCCACCAAAAACACATTCTCAAATATTCCCAAGTCCTCGCCCAATAAACCCCGGTGGAAGGTTCTCCGATCGATTTATAAAACAAGAAAATAAAAATATTATTGCACCACCTTTGGGATTTCTTATTTCCAACGCATGGAACAATCGGGAATAAAAATTCATCCCCTATTTAAAACTAAGGGGGTTCAAATTATAGTGCACAATTAGGGTTAGGAAATATCTTTTCTTGATCTCCAAGAAAACTTGAATATATCGAATATATTCTTATTTCCATGTGTTTTTTTGAAAAAATCTCACACCCTTATTTAGATTTTTTCAAAAAATTTCAAGAAGATTTGCAAGATTGATCTCTTGAATTTATGAGATATTCTTGTATTCCAAGAATACATATCTTTTTCCATAAAATCTTTCCAAGAAAATCAAGAAAATCTTTCTTCCCTTTCTTACACATAATTTTCGAAATTCCTATTAAAGAAGCCAAGTGAGAGTTTTCTTGAATTTATGGGATAATCTTGTATTCCAAGAATACATTATCTCCTTTCCAAAAAATCTTTTCAAGAAAATCCTTCTCCTCTTTTTTCTTTAATATTTTCAAAAAAATAAATAGAAATATTGCAACAATAAATTTATTTTATTTTAAGACCTTTTATTTATTGACTATAATTTGGGGCTACTTGAGGGACCTTTTGGAGAAATTAAGATGGACCTTCCAATGGGCTTCCCGACCGAATATAATTCAAATTTAATATTAGTTAATACCACTATATAATTAATATTGCACTAACACACTTAACCCATATTACGGTAATATGACTAGATTATTTCTTTGTTTAAGATCATTTATTCCATTAATTAATTAAGCCAGGGTTGAAAAGCTTTATATTAATTAATATCTTTATCCTTGAGGCCGTGACTTTATTATCCATAAAGGTTAATTCCACTTGCAAGATTTGGTATGATAAAGGTTTCGGAATCAAGAATCCCAATCAAGACTCAAGAATCTCAAGATTATAAATTTAGATTCAAATTAATATTATTTCCCGTGACCAATGAGAAGAAGACAACCAAATTTAAAAAATCAAAGTTAACTACTAATAGTATGGATTTGAATTGAAGAAATCCAACGGTAACATTCAAATCCATCCCTATAAATACAAAGTTTTCCATCAAATTAAGTGTGGAAAAATGCATGATCCATCAAGCTACAATCCGAGCCAAATCATCAACTTCTACCAATTCCACCATAGAACACCGAGCAAGAAATACACGATATATTCAAAAATGTGTTCTATCCTAGATCTAAACATTCAAAAATTCCATATCCTAATTTTAGAGAGATTTTCCCATCCTTAGCATCGAAAAGATAAACAAATGTAAGGATCATAAAATCTCACCCTACTTGGACACCAAACAATCTTATACCCATACCCAAAAGTTAGGTTGAGTTTGTTACTCAAGGAATTTAAGTTAGTTTGACTAGCTTACTTTAAAAGTGCGAGTGAGAACTCACACTAAACATCTGAGCAATCCCGAATAATGAGGGTAGGCAATCCCCCCACAAGGGAGATAAGTCCCATAGAGTTTACAGAACTATCGTTAAACATCTCATTCCAGTTGGACTAACACATAAAACTAAGTCCACAATTGGTTATAGTTGGTGCCCCACAAATAAATCATATAAGAATGGATGTAGGAGTTGGACTCAACCACTATAAAATCGTGTGTTCTTTAACACTTTTATGTTTTTACTTGTCATATTCATTCGATTATAAGCAAAACACATAGATTTAAAAAAAAGCAAAAATTGAAACTACATTTTCCAAAATATATCTTTTATATGCATTATATGATATTTAACACATTCATGGGTTTTCAAAATCGGGACCAACACTTCTCCATGTTACGGTTAAAAACCTCCCCCCAAGTAAAACACAATTAAACAAATGAGGTAGATTTCCCAATTAATCTAGGTCCGATTGAAAATCTGAAACATCGGTATCCCAAAAGGAAATAAACCGTCTTGCGTTTACGATAAAAATTAAGATTCTATATGTTCTAAAAATCATTTTTTCAGAATTTTTTTTTTAAAATTCTTTCTTTCAATTATCTTATTTAATAATTCAATTGATTTTTATATTAATTGTTTTTATATAATTTTAAATTAAAATCAAATTAAATTAAATTAAAATTATATTTTTTACTTGTCTTTTTTTTAACTAACATTCTTTAAACTTGTAATATTTTTCTTTCTAAACAATTAATACTTTTGTCATCAAAAAATCATCTATCTTTCTTTAAACAAGTAATACAAAGTCTTTTTCGATAAATGGATTCCGCTTTCTATCTAAACAACAAAACCCTTTCTATTTATCTTGCATGTTGTAACGCTCTAAACGATATCTATTCTATTTAAACAAGCAATACTTTTTCTATCTAAATAAGTATCATTTTTTTTAAACAAGTAATACGATTTTCATCTAAACAAGATCTTGATCCCAAGAATATGATCTTTCTATCTAAACAAGTCCTTCATATTTATCAAACTTTTCTTTTAAACAAGCCATACCCTTTTACTTTCTAAATAAGTAAACCTTTACATTAATTTATATGAATATTAAATATTATAGGTATCGCTAAGAATTAATAGTGATATAGTACTAGAATACCAAGGTAATAATATGAATTTAATATTATGAACAACACTTTCTATAAACACAATCTTATATAAAATCGCTTTTGAACAAACCCATAAGATTTTTGAATACATGATCAAAAAATTGGTTCCAAGCCCGAGATATTTGCTTAAGTCCATAAATGGAACAAAATGATTAACACAAGGTGTTCTTGCATTTTTCCCCTCGAAATGCTGAAACCTTCTTCCAAAACATTGTTGCATATAGATTTCCTATCAAAGACTCCAAAGACGACAAATCATTGTCTTGACATCCATTTGCCGAGATCTCAAAATCTAGATTAATAAAATCTATTGCCAAGAGAATACTAAATGGACTTAAGCATGGCTACACAAAATCAAAAAGGTTTTTCATAATCGATACCCTCCTTTTGAAAGTGTATCCCTTTGCAAAACCTAGCTTTGAAGGTTTTCACCTTCCCCGTCTTGGGCCCTCTTTTCCTATTGTAGACCCACTTGCATCCAATGGGTTTTACCCCCATTGGGTGATTCAACTAGCTCCCCACACCGAGATATGATCCATTGACCCTATCTGGCTTCCATCGCAGCTTGCCAGATTCTCAATCCTTATCTTGGATCTTTTGTAGGACTGTGGTCCGATTCACTATTCCCGGACCAAATCCGAAGATTCTCCTATCCCCATGAATGAATCTCAGTTGTTTAACAACCCTCCTACTACGACGAGGTTCCGATTGTGTTTGCAGGACGCTTGGTATATCAACCTCAGCAGTTGGTATAAAAAGTTTACCCTCTTAATTAATTTAAGGTAATCTCACTTTTGGGCTTTCTATTGTTCATAAAGTCTTCTTCCAAAAATAAAAGTCGTTTATTACCACCTTTTGATCTTCGGGACCATAGAACATGCACCATTTTGTTCCCATGGGATATCCTATAAACAACCTTAGTTCCGATCGTGCATCCAACTTACCGGCTTCCTTATCTAGAACGTTTTGCCGACACCCCCCAAATCTCGAGGTGTCTCAGAATCGGGCTGCGCGGGTCCACAACTCATTAGGGTTTTGGAAACCGATTTGATGGCACCAGATTCTTTAACGTAGCCGTTGTTTCCAAGGCATGACCCCAAAATGACTTGGGTAGATCTGAATAACTCATCATGGATCTGACCATTTCTAAGAGTGTTCTGTTTCTTCGTTCTGCAACCCCGTTTTGTTGAGGGGTTCCGGGTGCAGTCAACTGGGAAACAATGCCCTCGTCTGAAAGGTAATTCAAAAACTCATCGCTGAGGTATTCGCCTCCACGATCAGATCGTAGAAACTTGATACTATTTTCCTGATGATTCTCCACTTCGGCTTTGAACTCCTTGAATTTATCAAAGGTTTTCGATTTGTGTTCATGAGGAAAATGTACCCGAACCTTGAGTAATCATCGATGAAAGTCACGAAATACTCATAGGAACCTCTAGCTTTGGCTGACATTGGACCACACACGTCAGTGTGAACGATTTGCAACACTTCTGTGGCTCTATTCCCCTTGGCTCCAAATGCCCTCTTGGTCATCTTACCCTCTAAACATGATTCGTAGGTTGGAAGTGGTTCTAACTGTAGGTCCGACAGCGAACCATCTTTCACCAACCTTTGGATCCTATTTAGGATAACATATGGCAAGATCTATCGGGATGATCTCATAAACACAAATTTAAATTAACAATTATTACTAGCATGAATTTACCTAAGTGAATTCAAATAATAATTAATCCAACAACAACATGCAAATAATAATTCACGTAAAAGATCCTAGCATGTGGAATTTCTAGGAGCTTACGTAAACATACCCGTTGGAGAGACGATCTGAGACAGGCAGGATCAAGTATCTGAATACCCACCAAAAGTCATTCTCAAATATTCCCAAGTCCTCGTCCAATAACCCCGGTGGAAGGTTCTCCGATGAACGATTTATAAAACAAGGAAAATAAAAATATTATTGCACCACCTTTGTGGATTTCTAATATTTCCAACGCATGGAACACTAAGTGGGAATAAAAAATTCATCCCCTATTTAAAAGTAAGGGGGGTTCGAAATTATAGTGCACAATTAGGGCTAGGAAATATCTTTTCTTGATCTCCAAGAAAACTTGAATATATCCAATATATTCTTATTTCCATGTGTATTTTTTCACAAAAATCTCACACCCTTATTTAGCCTATTTTTTCAAAAATTTCAAGAAGATTTGCAAGATTGGATCTCTCTTGAATTTATGAGATATTCTTGTATTCCAAGAATACATATCTTTTTCCATAAAATCTTTCCAAGAAAATCAAGAAAATCTTTCTTCCCTTTCTTACACATAATTTTCGAAAATTCCCTATTAAAGAAGCCAAGTGAGAGTTTTCTTGAATTTATGGGATAATCTTGTATTCCAAGAATACATTATCTCCTTTCCATAAAATCTTTTCAAGAAAATCCTTCTCCCTCTTTTCTTTAATATTTTCAAAAAAAATAGGAAATATTGCAACAATAAATTTATTTTATTTTAAGCACCTTTTATTTATTGGACTATAATTTGGGCTACTTGAGGGACCTTTAGGAGAATTAAGATGGACCTTCCAATGGGCTTCTGAATTCTAATATTGAGCCACAATATAATTCAGCCTATTAATATTAGTTAATACCACTATATAATTAATATTGCACTAACACACTTAACCCATATTACGGTAATATGACTCCCGATTATTATTTCTCGTGTTTAAGATCATTTATTCCATTAATTAATTAAGCCACTGAAAAGCTTTATATTAATTAATATCTTTATCCTTGGAGTAAGGACAGCCCAACTTTATTATCCATACCGGAAAATTAATTCCACTTGCAAGATTTGGTATGATAAAGGTTTCGGGCCCACCAAGAGGACCAATCAAGCAAGACTTTTGCAAGCACACGATTCTCTGTATTAATTTAGCAACTGTCGTGCAATTAATATTATTTCCCAAGATATAGGGTATCGAAGTCGCAATGATTCTCTTCTCATTTATAAGTCAAAGCAATAACTACTAATCACACACAGTCCTTATTAAATGACAGAGATTAAGAAATCAACAACCATTGAGATCTAACTCTTCATCCCTTAAGTCAGTGCGAATGAGTTTATCCTCTCTGTAGGTCCGCTTCAGCGCATCGAATGCACTACTGTAATCTCTTGGTCAAGACAAGCCAATCTGAGCCTTACACATCAACTTCTACCAATAGATTGTTCGGATCTATCTAAGTCTCGTTTACAAGGCACTGTTAACGTGATCTTCTGTGATCTGGTATCACCACGTTAGCTACAATGTAACGTGTGCTATGAACGGTTTGCAATAAATATATACAACATTCAATCATGTTTAAAGCAACAGTGATAAATAATTTATTTTAGTAAATAAGTGTTTAATACATAGGTTATACAAAGTAAAAGCATACTTTCACGTATAACCCCAACAATCATAAAACGGTGGCCTACTCTGGGCAGCCCTCCAGGAGTTACCTGGTCACTACCACTCCCAGGTCGCCCATTCCGTGTGATATTAAGAGTTGGCCTACTCTGGGCAGCCCGCCAGGATTTGCCTGGTCACTACCACTCCCTGGTCGCCCCTTCCGTCCTCGGTGTATAATCAGTGGCCAACACACACTCATCATTTGATCAAATCGCATTTCATGATAATGCATGATGCAATGCAATGCAATACAGATTAACCCACAAGTTTCACATATCACATACCCAATTTACATCAAATATCGAGCTCACCAACTCATTCCACGGTGATCACTGAATGTCAATCATATCTCACAATCCACATATAGTCAGTTAATCACAAATAAATCATATAATAATATGTTTATGCATTGTAGTTGTAAATAAATTTCTACTTACCTCGAGTTCTCCTCCCTCCTCTCTTAACACTATTAATTTTTTTAATCAACAGTCATTTCACTAATACAGATTTGGGCTTGAAGAACTGTTAAAAATGACCTTGGAGAGCGGTTATAACAGTTCTCCAAGTAACAGCTGTCCAAGCAAAAGTGGAGCTTAGACAGCGGTTAAAAATCGTTGTCCAAAATATATGCTTAGACAGCAGTTATGAACCGCTGTGCAAGATATTCACTTGGAGAGCGGTTATGCGGTTCATAACCGCTCTCCAAGATGCAACATAGAAAGTGGTTAAAAACCGTTGTCTAAGTATCAAAATTAATAATTAAACAGCGGTTTTTAGCCCCACCAAGCCTCCCAATTAATGAAGGCAATTACTCGCTCCCATGGGGGACCGAACACGGGACCTTGGGCGCCTGAGCAAGGATCAATTCCGCTCAAGCACTTGCTTTCTTGCGTTTACTTAATGAAATTAATTCTATATGTTCTAAAAATCATTTTTTCTTACAATTTTTTTTAAAATTCTTTATTTCAATTATCTTATTTATTAATTCAATCACATTTTTATATAATAATTGTTTTTATATAATTTTAAATTAAAATCAAATTAAATTAAATTAAAATTATATTTTTTACTTGTACTTTTTTTTAACTACCTTTCTTTAAACTTGTAATATTTTTCTTTCTAAACAATTAATACTTTTCTATCAAAATAAATAATATTTTTCTTTAAACAAGTAATACTTTTTCATCTAAACAAAGTAATACTTTTCTTTAAACAAGTTATACCTTTCTATCTAAACAAGTAATACTTTTCTATTTAAATAAGTAATACTTTTCTATCTAAACAAGTAATACTTTTCTATTTAAACAAGCAATACTTTTCTATCTAAATAAGTAATATTTTTCTTTAAACAAGTAATACTTTTTCATCTAAACAAGTAATACTTTTCTTTAAACAAGTTATATATATCTTTCTATCTAAACAAGTAATACTTTTCTATTTAAAAAAGTAATACTTTTCTATTTAAACAAGTAATAGTACTTTTCTATCTAAATAAGTAATACTTAGATAAAATTGAATTAATTTATATGAATATTAAATATTATAGGTATTAATTTATAAGAATTAATAGTGATACAAGTTCGTAAGTGTAATAATATGAATTTAATATTATGAACAAGTTTTAAATAAGAGTTTGTGTTAATCTCATTATATAAGACGAATATTAAAAAGAAATAACACGAGAATTTAAAGAATAAAATATTTGAACTGTACCTAAAAAGAATTTACAAAAACAAAAAATACAAGCTTTGCAAAAAAAAAAAAATTATTGGCTGATTGAGAAGTCATTGATATATAAACAATTAAAAAAAAATCAACACGGAAATTTATTAGTTCATAAAAAATCGAATAATCGAGAAAAATAGTAACTAGATAATATATTAAAGTTGATCAATTCAAAGTATGTTATATTTTTTAAAGAGAAAAATAGGCCTTTTTTTCTGAACATCAGCAATTTCATTATCGTGTCTAGCTAGCTAAGGATTTATAGACATTAATTAAAGATTCAGTAAGGACAAAATTGACAAATATCCCTAAAGCTATAAGATCTTGAACACATGAAAATAAAATCATAACCAAACTTGGAAATTAAAAAAAAAATCAACACGGAAATTTATTAGTTCATAAAATATCGATATTTGAACTGTACCTATAAAGAATTTACAAAAACAAAAAAATAAAACAAAAAATACAAGCTTTACAAAAAAAAATAAAAATTAATTCACTTGGAGAGCGGTTATGAACCGTTGTCTAAGCTTTGATCTTGGACAGCGGTTTTTAACCGCTGTCTTTTTTTTTTAATAGAACCGCTCTACAAGGGACTACTTGGAGAGCTATTCGAAAAAATGATTGTCCAAGTGGAGCTCTCCAAGCTCAAATGTGTAGTAGTGTTTACACCTTCTACTTTAAGTTCAAAATAAGAAAATGAAGCAGTATTACAAGCAAAACATAACAATATTACATGCAAAAACATAATAGTATTACAAAAAAAATAAAAAGAATTACAATCTAAACATAAGAAAAATGAAAGTTTAAATGCATTATAAATACAATTTGCAAACCGGAGTAATAATAAAAAAAGCATTTTTTATATATTTGAATCCACTAGATAATAAAAGTTAATATTTTTTGTATTCATCAATCGATTGTGAATTGCAATATATTAATAATAAAATATACATATTTAATTAAAATAAATAAATATGATATATTATGTATAAAACATCAATCTTAAATATTAAATTGTACTTCATCCACCCCAAGATTACTTGAACACTTACCTTTTTGCTCGTGTTTTAGCGAGCGAATTGTTTATTAGTATTTGAAATAATAAAGTGACTTTTAAGGTGGGGTATGATAGTCTTACCCCTCCTCTATCATACGCATTTCTTAAAATTATTTTATCATTTTGTATAATAATAAAAAACTCGCTCGCTAAAATTCGAACGAAACAGTAACTATTCAAGTCATCCTGGGACGGATGAAGTAATTAGTTTAGTGTCTAACATTCATTCTTGTATTGAGCATCACATGCCCACCAATTCCGTTGAATCGCGGCCCATTAACGTTAATAAAATATAAGAGCCATCAATCAACATCTACATCGCTGTAGCATAGCGGCGATCAACGCTTCTTAACCGAGGGGGTCCTGGGTAGAGATGTTAAACAGGTCGACCCTAATTCATTAGGGCCAGTCTTATAGGGCTACAGGTCAAACGGTTCCGGGCCTTAAGCGGTTCATTTTAAACGGGCCTCTAATAGTTGCTAAACGGGCCACTTAACGGGCTCCGAAAAAAAAAAAGTTCAAACATTAACATTACATAATGACAAAAATTCGATCCAGACTGCCCCATCATCTTTAATAACAAATGTTCAAAATATAAAATTAGTTCTCATCATCTTTAATAACATAATTGAGCAAAGTTCTCATGAAATTAGTTAATAATATAAACTTTGTATCATCACATTTATAAATTAATACCATAATATTAATTTATAATTATAATGATATCAGTTTCATATTATGAACAAATTTCATAATAGAATTTATAAAAATATTATATTATTATTTTATATTGAATTAATATTTTACTTATTTATTCAATTCAATAGAAATTCAAAACTATTAAAAATTATTGAATTGGAGAGGATTAATTGTTAATTGACTAAATCAAATAGAAATATTTAATTTGTAATTGATTGGTCATAATTGATTTTTGTCTTATTTAAATTTGTGAAAAAACTTTTAAAAAAAATTAATTGAAAAATTAGAAAATAAAAAAAAATAAAAAATTTGAGTATGTATAAATATAAACGGGCTGGCCCGGTTAACCCGCGGGCCAGCCCGTTTAGCCCGCGGGCTAATCGGTCCGGGCCAAAAATGTCCGATTTTAAACGGGCCTCCCATTGCTCGGCCCTAAACCTGCATATAATAGGTTTAAACGGGCCGGCCCGGATTAACATCTCTAGTCCTGGGTTCAAATCCCAGCAGAATTGATTTTTATTTTGACCAAGTCAAAATTGAAAATTTTCACATAAAAATTTTCACACTAGACTTTGTCATATATATAATATATTAATTTATGATTTATATGTTCAATACATAAAAATATACAAGTCTATCGATAAATATCCTAATTAATGAAAATTTTAGTTTGTGTAAACGAATAAAATAAGTGATAATAATAAATTTAGTTTCCACTACAAAAAACACGCGTTTTACCAACGGAAATTAGCGACGGTTACAAGGTTTTTATGACGGTTACGGTCAAATAGTCAAAGTCAACAGTTTTAGCGACGGTTTTAACTACTGTTTTAGAGACGTTTTGGACTAACCCCTTTAGCGACGGTATTGACGACGGTTTTAGAGACGGTTTTTTTTAGCAACGGTTTTATCGACGGATTAGCGACGGTTTTTTTTAAATTTAAAAAAAAATATATTAATTATGTATTTTATTTTTTTATGTTTCAGGATTATACTAGGTTTTTTAATTGTTGTTATGCACCTTACCGTATATTTAATTTATAGTCACTATGAGAAGAGTTCCATCTGACAGTAGTCAGATCTATTTCTAGGAGTTTACGGTATAAATTTTAATTCATAGTATATTTAAATATATATATTGATTAAAAATAGTACTTGTTTAAATAGAAAAGTAGTACTTGTTTAAATGAAAGTATTACTTGTTAAATGAAAAATATTACTTAAGTTTAAATAGAAAAGTAGTACTTGTTTAAATAGAAAAGTATTACTTGTTTAAATAGAAAAGTAGTACTTGTTTAAATAGAAAAGTAGTACTTGGTTAAATGAAAAGTATTACTTGTTTAAATTAAAAGTATTGTTTAAATAATAGAAAGTATTACTTGTTTAAATGAAAGGTATTACTTGTTTAAATGAAAAGTATTACTTGTTTAAATAGAAAGTTAGTAGTTGTTTAAATAGAAAAGTAGTACTTGTTTAAATGAAAAGTAGTACTTGTTTAAATGAAAAGTATTACTTGTTTAAATAGAAAAAGTATTACTTGTTTAAATAGAAAAGTAGTACTTGTTTAAATGAAAAGTAGTACTTGCTTAAATGAAAAGTATTATTTGTTTAAATGAAAGGTATTACTTGTTTAAATGAGAAGTAGTACTTGTTTAAATGAAAAGTAATACTTGTTTAAATGCAAAGTATTACTTGTTTAAATAGAAAGTATTACTTGTTTAAATGAAAAGTATTACTTGTTTAAATAGAAAAGTAGTACTTGTTTAAATAGAAAAGTAGTACTTGTTTAAATGAAAAAGAGTACTTGTTTAAATGAAAAGTATTACTTGTTTAAATAGAAAAGTAGTACTTGTTTAAATAGAAAAGTAGTACTTGGTTAAATGAAAAGTATTACTTGTTTAAATTAAAAGTATTACTTGTTTAAATGAAAGGTATTACTTGTTTAAATGAAAAGTATTACTTGTTTAAATGAAAGGTCATACTTGTTTAAATGAAAAGTATTACTTGTTTAAATGAAAATATTACTTGTTAAATGAAAAGTATTACTTGTTTAAATAGAAAAGTTGTAGTTGTTTAAATAGAAAACTAGTACTTGTTAAAATGAAAAATAGTACTTGTTTAAATGAAAAGTAGTACTTGTTTAAATGAAAAGTATTACTTGTTTAAATAGAAAAAATATTACTTGTTTAAATAGAAAAGTAGTACTTGTTTAAATGAAAAGTAGTACTTGCTTAAATGAAAAGTATTATTTGTTTAAATGAAAGGTATTACTTGTTTAAATGAGAAGTAGTACTTGTTTAAATGAAAAGTAATACTTGTTTAAATGCAAAGTATTACTTGTTTAAATAGAAAGTATTACTTGTTTAAGTGAAAAGTATTACTTGTTTAAATAGAAAAGTAGTACTTGTTTAAATAGAAAAGTAGTACTTGTTTAAATGAAAAGTAGTACTTGTTTAAATGAAAAGTAGCACTTATTTAGATGAAAAGTATTACTTGTTTAAATAGAAAAATATTAATTGTTTAAATAGAAAAGTAGTATTTGTTTAAATCGAAAAGTAGTACTTGTTTAAATGAAAAGTAGTACTTGTTTAAATGAAAAATATTACTTGTTAAATAAAAAGTATTACTTGTTTAAATAGAAAATAGTACTTGTTTAAATAGAAAAGCAGTACTTGTTTAAATGAAAAGTATTACTTGTTAAATTAAAAGTATTACTTGTTTAAATATAAAAGTAGTAATTGTTTAAATAAAAAAGTAGTACTTGTTTAAATGAAAAGTAGTACTTGTTTAAATGAAAGGTATTATTTATTTAAATGAAAGGTATTACTTGTTTAAATGAGAAGTAGTACTTGTTAAAATGAAAAATAATACTTGTTTAAATGAAAAGTAGTACTTGTTTAAATAGAAAGTATCACTTGCTTAAATGAAAAGTAGTAATTGTTTAAATAGAAAAATCGTACTTGTTTAAATGAAAGGTATTATTTATTTAAATGAAAGGTATTACTTGTTAAATGAAAAGTATTACCTGTTTAAATAGAAAAGTATTAGTTGTTTAAATAGAAAAGTAGTACTTGTTTAAATGAAAAGTAGTACTTGTATAAATAGAAAAGTATTACTTGTTTAAATAGAAAAATAGTACTTGTTTAAATAGAAAAGTAGTACTTGGTTAAATAAAAAGCATTATTTATTTAAATTAAAAGTATTACTTGTTTAAATAGAAAGTATTGCTTGTTTAAATGAAAAGGAGTACTTGTTTAAATATAAAGTATTATTTGTTTAAATATAAAGTAGTACTTTTTTAAATAGAAAGTAGTATTTGTTTTAAAAAATGAATCCGTAGGACATATACAATTTGAAAAGAATATAATCATTTATTTATAATTTATAAAGTAAAAAAAAAAATATAATTAGTATTTTAAAGATTATTATATAGTTAAATTAAATAAATGAAATTAATTTTTTTTAAATAGTGTTAAAAATGAATTAAAAATAAATAAATAAATATAATTTTAATATAATACAATATAATTTAAATTTATAAATAAATAAAAATTACAATTATTATATTAAAATGTGGTTAAACCATTAAATTAGATAATTGAAATAAAGGATTTTTAAAAAAAATTGAAAAAAAAAAGATTTTTAGGACATATAGAATTAATTTCATTAAGTAAACGCAAGAAAGCAAGTGCCCGAGCGGTTTGATCCCCGCTCAGGATCCCATAGGTCCCGTGTTCGATCCCCCTTGGGAGCGAAAATTTGCCTCATTTAATTGGGAGGCTTGGAGGCTTATATATGATATGCTTGGTGGTTGGGTTCCAGATGGTTCGTGGTTCGGTGGTTCGGTGCCCACTCGGGCGCCCCTTGGGCTCGGGTTCGAACCATCGTGAGCCATTTTTTTTTCGTAAATTCACGCATTAGCGACGGATTTATTTTTTAAAAAATTAAAAAAATTATTTAAAAAACCCGCTAATTAATAGCGGTCGGTCACAAAATATCGCCGCCATCATTAATGACCCTCGATTGAACGATTTTATTTTTTTTTTTTGCCCAAAACCGTCGTTAAACCCCGTCGTTTTTGTAGTGTTCTGTAATAAATATGTCACAAATTTAAAAACTTTGAGATATAATAAAGTTAAGTCCTGATTACCCGTTAGTTAATTGGTGTTGTGTTAATTATGATTACATAAAATTAATGTTATTAACTGCCCCTCCCTCCCTTTCTGCGAAAAGCCGTGGAAGTGTTCCTCTTGTCAGACCTGTTCATCCATCGATATTAATGAAGTTCTAGACCGCGTTAGTGCAATCTGAGATACTTGAAGAGTATACCGTCTTTTAATTTATGTAAGTTTTAAATTGTCTTTTTATTTTTTAGGTTTTAGATTTGAGTTGTATGCACAGTGCCTGTGATATTATATTACTTTGTTGTCGTCCGATGTCTTTCCTGATCGTGCTGCCCCTGTTTCCTCTCCTTAGTTGAGAGCCTCTGATTCCTCTCCTGAATTGAAAGTCTTTTGTTTAATTTATCTCCTAAGTTGAGAGCTTTGATTTTGTTTTTTATTGTGTTGTCTTGAGTTGTGAAGACAATTTCTATTGTCATATTTTTAACGACATAAGTCTCAAAAATCAAATCAGAGAAATGAGTATTGACTGCGTTATGAGTATGGTGGATCGACGAGTGAAATAATTAGTAATAGAGGGTGCTGCCGATGAATATGTGATGAAGATAAACCTATACCAAAACAATTTAGTGATTATGTACTCTTTTTTTATTCCTAAAAAATAATGATTTGTTCATCATTTTATTAGGACGTTTTGGTCATTACTAAGCCATTATTATTGAGTCAAACCTCCAATCATTGTGGATGACCTTCTCAATATACTTCTTTAAAAATGCTAATGTTGTGTTATACTTCTTTTATTTTATTTTATTCAAACCTCCAATTATTATTTTATTTTATTGTTTCTCTAGCTACTTTACACTATTTACGTTTTTTTTTCTAGAATATTTATTTTGTGTGAATATATGCCGGTATGCATATATTGAAGTGGCGCAGCAGCGGTAGGTAGGACATGTTTTCACACGTGCATGAAAACAAGAATTACTACCCTACAACAACGACCAATTAATTATACGACCAATTAATTATACGTTGCGATATGCTTGATCGGTTGCTCTTGTCCGGACCTTTTATTATAAAACACTTCTAATATTACTTTTCCTATGTAATCTTACAATTTAGTTTTGGCATAAATTGAATATTCACGTTTAATGAGTAAATCTTCCATTCATATTTATAGACCTAATTTTTCAGTTATTATAATTAATTTCTTTTTGCAATGTAAATCATTCTTCATTTATAATTATTAATATTCATATTATTAGGGGTGTACACTATTAGGTTAAAATCAAATTAGCCGACATAACAAATCGAAAATTTTAATTTGATTAGATTATTCGATTTTCGATTCGGTTGCAGTTTCTAATTTGGTTTAGTTACAATTTTCGGTTCGGTTCGATTTTTGACTATTCAATTTGGTGACTTAACACAAATATGCATGGATGAATCTTGTAGGGCGGTTAATCGGGTCGATGCATAGGCAAAATCTTTTTTTATTTGGGTCACCTACCCGATCCAAATCTGCAAGCCCCCACTAATCTGTTATATATTTGTGTATAGTATATAAATAAAATTCAATACATGAATTTAAGTCCAGCCCAATATTATTTCTTATTTTACTTTTAATTTGCAATCCTCAATCTAAAATTAAAGTTTATCACCACACTGTGTATTCAGTTATTAAATTAAGATACAACTTGATATAAGTTTATTTTCCTTATCTATCATGTCTCCCCACCACCACCACCACCACCCTCCCCCCCCATTCTTCTTTTTTTTTGCTTATTAAAACTTAAATAATGTATTGAAATTTAAGAATTTCATCCACAACAAAGATTTTATTTTATTGTAATTTCGGATGTGCTTTCTTGAGGCTCTCACACCCAAACATTTAGAGCATAATCATCTGAATATGGTTCTATTTTTTCATTTAGTATTTTTATTTATTTAACTTGTTCAATATTAAATATCTACATTGTTCTCTCAACTTTTGTCCTTTCCTTTTGAGGAATATGTATGAGTAATTTATTTTTTATTTGTTATATATTGTGATAATGATAAAATTTTGGCCACTTTAATATTAAAAAAAGAGAAATTATAAATGTAATAATATACTAACATGAGTTAAAACTTAAGTGAGATATTTTTTTAAACCGATAAATATTTCTTGAAATGATTAAAAAAATATTGAGCATAAGTTGTATGATTTTGTTTTAACTAAGTATTACTTTATTAATAGAAAACAACATATTTTATAAATGAACACCAATCTTTTGAAATATATTTTGTTAAAAATATAGACAAATTCGGACTTAATTACTGATGAGTTTTATGTTTTGAAATCACATATGACACCACCTGAATTAATATATTAAAAAAAATACTATATGTAAATATAAAATTTTAATGTGACGAAACTTAAAAAAATTTAAGCTCATCTCACCGTTAAATCCTAAATCTGCCTTTGCAAACATGCATATAAGTATTTTGTTAAATTAATTTCAGAATTATCAATAAAATGAATCTCTAAACATAATATAATCGATTGAATTAATTTTATTTTTTGATATAAAAAATTGAAATGAAAAAGTTCAATATCTTAATAAATATATATATATATATATATATATTTCTTTTAAAAAAATTTACTTTTGAGTTTGAAACTTAAAGTTATAAATTTTAAATGATTTTTATTTTAGTAGTAATAAATTTTTACGTTGCAATTGAAAAAGAAAAAGAATGATTTTTTTGCTACTAGATTAAAAAAAACAAAAACTCTTATAATGCGGTCTCATGCATGAAACGAAGTACAATTTAACACAATTAACACCCATCTCTTCTAAAGTGTTAAAGCGTCAATGTCCAAATTACACTCCGTCTCACCTTGAAACGGTCTCACGGAAGAGTGTCTCATTAAAAAAATATAGGTTGAAAAGATTTTGTTTTTTTTAGTAGCAAATTTCACGTTTTCAGTTTATTTTAAGTGAAATGTTTGCTTTCCAATAATAAAATAAAATAACTTGAGGGAAAAGTGATTAGATTTGGGATGGACCTCAAAAGGGCAATATTTGTTTCTTTCTACTAACGGATTTGGATTTGATGGATTCAATTATAATGGGTCAAATCTGTTTGTTAAATTTCCTCGCACAATTTTTTGCGGCTCGGATCAACTGTTTCAATACCGTATTTTATCTACTATTCCACATCTTAAATGAATGACACGTGTACATATCACAATATCAATAAATATAAGAATAACATCCTAACATAACCAGATAGACTAATTAGGAAATTATATCTATTTAAGCAAAACTAATTAATTCCTACCAAATCTCATTCCAAAAAGTCTTATAAAAATATTTATAATTAATTAATTTAAGCTATATATATTAAATTTGTTAATTATTAATTGGAGTTCGTATTGTAATATGTACGTATCATATAAAATTTAAAATCCAATTAAAAAATATGAAAATTTATTAGAATAATAAAACATACTTTTTTTTTTTACGTATTTATAATCACATTTCACATTAGAACATTTGTATATCTTAATATATTAAAATATATGTATATCAATGAGATATGTATATGATTTCACATTTTAATATTTGTATTAGTTACGTACAAATCTTATATTAATTACATCAATTTTAATTATAACACTACAAAAAATGTTTGACTTAAAGAGGGTTTTTAAAGAGGGGAAGAAAACCCTTATTAATTAAAGAGGGTTTTAAAGAGGGATGCTATTTACGAGTACAACACGAGAGATTTGAAGAGGGTGAATTTAAAGAGGGTTTAAAACCCTCTTTAAATCTGACACAATATTTAAAGAGGGTAGAAAACCCTCTCCAAATTCAAAACGCTGTCGTGAAAACCACCGGTCAAAAGGGCTCTGGCCTTTCTCTGCACGAGGAGAAAAACGAGGGTTTTTTCCCTCTTTAAAACTCTCTCCAATTTCGAGAGGGTTTTTGGCCCCCTTTAAAACCCTCTCCAACCCCCCTGTAAATTATCCCCTCCAGCCGCAGTCATCAGTTTTCGAAAATTTGTGTAATATTAGTTGATTAATTGTGTAGTATTACTTATTTTATTGTGTAGTATTAGTTGATTTTATTGTATAGTATTAGTTGATTAATTATTTTATTATGTAGTATTAGTTGATTAATTTTGTAGTATTAGTTGATTAATAAAAATATTTTAATTATAAATATTAGTTGCTTTGTTTAATTAGTATTATTTAGGTTAATTTAGTATTAGCTTAATTTAGCTTATTTGGTGTAGTTGTGATGTAAAGAATATTTTAACTAATTACTTTGGAGTGGAGGGATCGATGTTGATGAATATTTATTGGTTATTGCTTGTTGTAGAACATGTGCGTTCCGACTTGATTAATTTCAATTGATTAAGTCGGAAAATGGATGTACGTAGGATAATGATTAATTGGAGAGTACAATAAAATAAAATGAAACTCTGCTGAAATTTTTAGGAAATATTAATTATTAAGTAGGCTTTTGAATATAATTAATTAATTTGTAAATGTGAAACAAATTGATATGTATTATTCTGGCAGTTTACGTTGGATCCCTGCAACAAATTTAGATGTCGGAACAATTCATTCACCTGATGACGTGAAAGCTCATTTGTATAGAAATAGATTCATGCCTGAATATTGTATAGAAATGGAACAACATGTTTCATTCACCTGAATATTTGTCACTTGTGTTTGTCATGGTTATTAATTATGAATATTGTTGATTAATTAATCTCTACGATTAGTTAATTATGAGAATTGGTGTTAGTATATGAGAGTTGGTACCTATATGTGTGCACATATATAATAAAAAGGAATATAAAAGTGATTACTTATTTTATTGTGTAGTATTAGTTGGTTTTCTTGTGTAGTATTAGTTGATTAATTGTGTAGTATTAGTTGGTTTTATTGTGTAGTATTATAGTTGATTAATTATTTCATTGTGTAGTATTAGTTGATTAATTGTGTAGTATTAGTTGGTTTTATTGTGTAGTATTATAGTTGATTAATTGTTTCATTGTGTAGTATTAGTTGATTAATTGTTGTAATTATAAATATTAGTTGCTTTGTTGTTTAGTATTACTTGTTTTATTGTGTAGTATTAGTTTTGTATTATTTAACTAACACGTATATATTAATTAGTACTATTTAGGTTAATTTAGTATTAGCTTAATTTAGCTTTGTAGGTCCCGAATCTGTTAAAGTTAAGTGAAGCGTAAGTCTAGAGGGAGGGTGAATAGACTTACGAAAAACTTTTTCTTTCGGTGTGAGAGCAGATATTTTGATCGAAAAGAAATTGAATCGTTTAGTCGATAACCAACTTATCGAACGCCGAAGCCCGGTCGATTCGGTAACTATCGATAATTGTGTGCGGAAGTTAAGTTTTACCCGTGTGAAAAACCGGTTTATATAAAATTCCAAGTTTTATCTTTTTAATCGGATTGAAATTTAGTCCGATCGGATCGAATTTGGTTTTTATTCGATCTTAACTTAGAATGTATGCGCTTTTAAGATTGTGCGATGTGATTAATCAAAGCGAAAAAGGCACCTAAGATTTATAGTTTTCGGACAAACCATCCCCGTCCACTCTTCCCCTTTCACAAAAAATTATTCACTTAACCGATTTAACCGAAATTACTTAGTTTAGTGTGTTAGTCCAACACTTATACCAACAGATGTTTTAAGAGTTCTCACTCAACCGATCCCGTAAATCAATCTTTAGAAACCCTTAAATCTTCTTAAACAACTTATCCTAACTTGGGGTTTGGGTAAGATTGTTGAGGTTCCAACTATGAAATCTTTTCTTTTGCATACAAGAATGAAAAGATTTCTTCTTCAGAACTTATTGAACACAATATAAAATAAGCTTTTGTTGTGTTCTTCGTACGACTATAGTTTGAGCTTCTTGATTATGTTGTTTGTCCAAGCATTTCCCGTATCTCACTTTGTGATCCCATATTTATAGACCTTGAGATCAAAAGAGCCGTTGGAGAGCAATTTGAATCTCGTGCTATTTTAGGTAAGTTAAATGTGGCGTCTTGAGAAAGGAAAAGCGTGAATGTGTATTTTATAATATTTTGAGAGAGCAACATCGAATCCATGATATCGTACTCTGATTGTTTTTCTTCCTTATTGATGGAAGCCTTGCTTTTTTGTTGTTCCTCCAACTAAGGTTGGTCTTCTTCTTGTTTAGATCGCAGACGTATGATAAGATGAAACATCGGTTTTAATCTTATGATATCCGAATCGATCGATCCACCCGATGAGTTTTTACGCGCTGACTTAGCTTAACTTTTTTGACTCGGTGATGTAGGTCTTCGGTCTTATCTTCCGAAGTCATTTATTCGAGGTTTGAAACTTCCGCTGAAAATTATCCGACTAGATTTGATCCGATCTTCCGCTTCGGGTTTAAAGATTACGCTTATATCACCTTTCTTCCGATTCTTCGATTCGACCTTTACATATTGAGTTCCTCAATATGTGACCTATCTATTACATCGGTTTTTCTATACAATCATTATCAACCGGTCTCCTATAGCAAGTGTAAACATCGAAAATAATTGTCCGATCGTCCTATTACATGTGTTTTTGGAACTTTCATCAAAACTATAAATTTTCCAACAATTTCCCTTTTTGATGAAACCAAAACACCGAGAAACCAAAATCTAAAAATAAGTATAGAAATTATTTAAAAGAGCAAGTAATCGGAAGACAAAGAGATTTTGTCTTGGGATCGAAAAAAAATAAACTTTTCATTAGATATGTTGATTACATGTTACATCGTAAAAGTTTTGAATATAAAAAATTAAATGATCCCTAGACGTCTTCCCTCGATTCTTCACTCCTTTTTGTATCCTTCCCCCATTTCTCTTTGGTCTTGTGGAACGTTGAAAATCTGATAGAGTTTCCATTTGACATCGATTTATTGTCGCAATTTTATATGCGATTTGCTCAAGATGTCAAAGTAGAATCTCTCAAATGCCATTTTTTCGAATGAGCCATCTGCCTTCTTCGAGTATATTAATGGATCATACTCTTGGCGAGATATCTTTACATTTATAAGCAGCCTCATTTTCCGGATACTTTATATTTATTAACCGGTTGAGGAACTCATCATCTGGTGATTCTTCTTTTGGAACAAGATCAAGGACAAAGGCATCAAGAAGCCATTCACCACGATCTTATTCCATTCCTCAAACCTCTTGGCGTGTCTGCGGCGGTTTTGGTATGATCTAAATCGACTCTTTGCTGGCAACCGAGGTTACATCAATCCTTTCTTAGCCCTTGATTTGAACTTCGTTTCAACCCTACCTTGTGCGGTTTTTACATCCTTCTTTTCTTCTTAAATATTTAATCTTTGGACAATTTTACTATTAGCTCCTTATTAATCGATAAAATTTTTACGGTGACTTTCTGATATAATTGGGTCCGTTTTGATGTGTCGGCACCCTTGCTTAACCTTTCTTATAATTGAGCTTTGTCCATGGGCCTTATCTTACGATGTGTCTCCTTCCCCCTTTTGGTTTGATCAAAAAAGCGCATTGAGGTGGGAATCGAGACCCAAAGTTGTTAACAATGCGATTTAGATCATTAGCGATAAACACGAAGTTTGAGTAGATTAGATTAGCGATTAATCAATTTCTTTCTTGGCGGTTTCCATTGTAGCGAAAAGTGTCCAAATCATTTTGTCAAATTTCTCTTCGATAACTTTCGAGCCTTTTCTCGATGGCGTCGGAAAAAGAAGATTGATTTTGATCCACTGTTTTGACTTTGTCATCAATCGATTTTTGTAAGCTCGGCCAGATATGGTGGTCATGGATTGGGAGAACCCATCTCCATTGCTTCGATTTGTTTGAGACCCATTTGTCTCGATCGATTAAGTCCCTCAATCTCTTCTTTCGGAGAGATCTTTGAGACAAGATCGATCTCTGAAAGTTGATCGATGGTGATTTGAGATGTAAATTGGATCCATCACTTGATCGTTTTCAATTGTTTGTTTGGTTGGTAAATGAACTTAAAGACCAGTTCCACTTTCATCGGCAAAACTGCATTCTCCATTTAAACAATCTTGAGCCGATCTCCGGCTTTTTCTTCTTCCGGCAATTCCAACTTCCCGTGGATCGAAAATCACAGATTTATCGGATATTAGCTCATTTAAATCCCACTTTGGCGGATTTCATATCGAAGTCAAAATCTAAACTCATCCGCCACCCATCCATCAAGTTCAATAAGTAAGATAAGATCCTTTTTATAAAGATCTCTCGGTGAGGATCTCCATGACTTTTCTCGATAGCGGGATGGGCGACCCGGTTGTGGATCGTCTCATCAATCTCTCGTTCAACTCTTAATCGACCATTTTTTCGACCATGATGGTCTTTGTTGATCTGTATCTGAAATTATCTGTCCGCATATTTTGGATGAGATGTGGAAGCTTCTGGTTGTCTTGAGTCGGCGGAAGTTATCGATTGGTTCGAAAATTCGGGTTCAGGTTCATGGCGGTGAACTAAGCGGAGTGACATGCTCGTGACCTTTAGTCCCGGCGGTGAATCGGCTTGAAGGAGAAGGAGATTTGTCGATTTGTAATTCTTGGATCGTTAAAGCTTTAAAATTTAATTGTCTATCTTCTTCATGAGTCATGGTAGCTTGCTTTGCTTTCTTTGGCCTCTTCTCACGCCTTCACGGTTTTCGTTTCTTTTACGTGGAAAAGCATGTGGATAATATCTTTGCTCTTTCCTTTCTTGAAGTGGGCTCCTTGTCATCGTCTGGTGGCCCAATATAATAATGAAGGAAGGCATTGTAGGACTTTTTCCATTAATTCCATTCCGGTTTGTCCTTTATATTTTTTCGAAATGCTGGATTCATTGACTCCAAATTTTTACGTGTTCTTGGAGCAAGATGGCTTTGAGGAAGCCGTGCCAATTGATGTTAAGAGCCCCATCAATTATTCTTTTTCCATCTTTGTACATTTTTGTGATGTGAGCATATCTGGGCTAAATAAAGATTCCCATATCGTTCTTGTGAGCCATGAATGTCGAAACAACGATCTGTCTTTTTTTGAGCATTGGCTTTGATGAATCAGGCTTTTCGATGTTTATAATTCCTCTCTAATTTCTTCATCCTCATTCTCCCCTGTAGTGTGCGGTGGTGAATTTTAACAAGGTATGTCCGCATTTGTCGATCGATTTCTTCTCCGTTGGTGGCGACATCGGTTCGTCTCACTGGTTTTTTCTGTATCCACACTCAAATTTTGAAGTAATCTTTGCATCATTTTATGTTTCGATCCGGCCTTCTTGAATTTGTTCCACCTCCATGGATTGATCCTCGGTGGTTCCAAATTTATCCTCAAAGATCTTATATTCGCATAATTGCACATGATCTTTCCTAGTCCATGAGTGGCCATCTACAGGTGAGATAGACTCATTAAATTTGTGCATAATCAATATCAATATCATATTCATAAAAACAAAAGGCAATGAAGCATAAATTCCGAAAAAACAACTTTTGAAAACAATGTTTTTAACGGAAAGAAAGATTCATCATTAAGCTTAAATGAAAATATTACCGATTCAAATTTTCGAGAAGATTTTGAACTCTAAGAAATCGTTTTGAAACGTTTTGAAGTTTTTCGAAGAAAGTAATGCGCGTTTGTGAAGCGAAAAAAACTCGTAAGGTTTTATGAATCTTATATAGAAGGGAGGGTACAATAAAGACAAGATTTTGAAGATCAATCGTTTTGAAAAGATTATGCGCTCCAGATTTTTTTTGATCGTAGGGGTCGGAAAAACGCATTTACACAAAAACTTTTTTGGATTTAAAAGCACGATCAAGTAAGTTAATACATGTACCCCACGTCCGCATTAAATGATTTGCAGTGTACGTCACAAGGATAATTGGAATATATCAAATAATATCGAATTCCAGATAAAAGTAAAGAACAAGAGAAGAGAGATCATCACGGTTGGTTGTTGTTATCGGTCAATATTACTTCTCAATGTTGATTCCACTTGTTGATCTTAATCATTAAAAATTTTCCCAACCGATCCTTTCAACCGATCTTCTCCAAATCTTTTCATCGTCTTTCCCTTTTGATCCTCCTTGATCAAAGTTCCCACTTCAACCGATATTTACATTATAAATGATATATCGATTTATTGGAGTTTCAAAAATCTCTCTCATCGATCATGCTTAAACCTCATCTCGATTCTTTTTAGAAAGCCAATTCTTGGGATAAGTGTTCTGCCCAAAACTTAGTCTAAATAGTAGCTTCTATTCCAAAGTAGGCGTGATTGACATGCGTAAATATCGCCCGAATCTCTCGATATGTCAATCAACCGTAAATTTATCCAATTATCGATCGCGTGATTTCTACACTCGTCCTTTTGATGCAAATTTCTCGGATAGGCTTCTTGAAATGGAAATTGCATTTGCATCCTTGTTTGGCCTCTAAAATTGGACCAATGTTTTACAAATTCACCATACTTATCTTCTTTTGTAAGAATCATGTATCTTGGTGAACCCTTGTTTCGGTGAGACTTCCTAAGCAAACACTTTTACACCCTTTTTATATGGTTTCACTTTCTCAAATCAACCCTTTGCATCCCTTATTTTTGTTTTCTTCATCATCTTCGATTTCACATATTCTTTGCCAAAACCTACCACCAAATGGATCTCTGTGCTGCAAATGGAGAAGACACTTCTCCTAACCGTATGCACCTTGGTGTCTATCTCGATGATGTAACGTAACCATCGAACTTAGTCAATAAAATATTTATGTGCCCATGAGATCTGACGACCAACTCTTTTGGCACACGTGCTCCTTTTAACTGTGGAGAGCCCTACTACACTTCATTTTAGGGCTCCGGGCTTAAGAATCCTATCAAGGCCTCTGTCGCTCCAAATTTTCTTGATCTTGACTTTTTTGCGACCGCCTTTGGGATTCTCATTCTTTAAAAGCCTCTCTCACCCCTTGTTAAGTGGGGAAAATGAGAGTTTAAAATCTCTCTCTTTCTTCACTTCATACGGGGTTAGGATGAATTTTAGGGTTATAGGTTTAGGATTTTTGGTTAACATTTATGTCTTGACCTCCGGGTCTTCTTTACTTGTAACTTCGTAATGTAACCTCACCTTCGGTTTTTTATCAATGAAAAGTTCATTATTTCATCGTTGTGTAAATTCACCTTTCTTATTTGTTAGCTCTTAATCTCCTGAATCTTGCTTGTTGAATATCGTAAAAAGCGAATCACAAAGAAATACTATAACCAAATTGATTTAATCGGATAATCCTTTAAAAATTTTCCTTAAATCGATAAACCTTGAATCGATCGATTTAAAAAAATTAGACTTTAAATCGATAAACTAAAATCCCTATCGATTCCTTTGGATCCAATAGCGTGTAAATCCCGATTATCGATTCTTGAATCGATTAAGATACCAAACTCAACCCATTTCTCTCGATCCGTTATCTCTTAACCTAAATTTCGAAGAACATTCCATCAAACATTTTTGGTGACATTTCTCCAAGATCTTCCTAATAAAATCATCTCGATTATTAGGCTTGGTTAAATATCGATATACATATATAAGGTAAAAATCTTTTCCATTCTCGATATTCTTTCTTTTCAACGTGATCTCTTATGAAGTGGTGTCGACATCCACATTTGCATCTAGTATGTAGAAACCGGATTACGAAAGATTGCATTAGCACTATTCTTATCGATCATGTAATATAGGTCGTTCTTAAACTACAATGTTGTAATCCTTTTTACAGCTGAGCAAAACAAAACATGCCCTAAATATATTTATATGTCGCAATCGATGTATTTTTGAAAACCACGAGATCGGTTTTACTTCCTAAGAATCGAATGTTCTCGAGGTTGATTTTTCATTATCTTGCAACCTCCATAATCGTAATCGAGAATACCCACTAAGCTCTAGATTATCATCGATGGGTAGAATAAACCAAGGTTTATTGTTCCTTCAGATACTTAAGAATCCGCTTAAATCATTGGATTTGCTTGAAATCTTGCACATACACCCTCTTGCAAAAGTGATATCTTCTGCTAAATAATAAAGATCCAATGAGAGCCCTATATTCTTTTCTCGATTTGTTTTTACGGCCGGCCTCATCTGGATCCATCTTGAATCCAATCATCATAGGAATTTTGGCTTCCTTACTATTTTGAACTCCAAACTTAGCCAAAAGATTCCTAGTGTATTTAGCTTTATGAATATCCCTTCCAACTTTGTTTAACTTGGAGACCTAGAAAGTAATTCATCCTGACCCATCATGGACATCTCGAATTTCCCTTGCATCAGTTTATTTAATCTTTCACATAGGTTCTTGTTAGGAGATCCGAAGATGATGTAGATCACGTAATCTGAACCATCGAAAATATCTTCTCCATCTTCTATTCGAATAAGGTTAAATCCCCAATAAATTAGTGAACCCACTTTCGATCAAGAACTAAGAGAGTGTATCATACCAAAGAAATATTATAAAGAGCTTTTTCTTAAACGATACACTTGGTTGCCCTTTTCAAAGCACGGAGGTTGTTAACATAAACTTCCTCCGCTAGTACCCCGTTTAAGAAAGCACTCTTTACGTCCATCCGATACCACAATGAACCCTCTTGGGAAGCATATGCAAAACTCATTAATATTTTCAAAGCGACGGCCCCATAAAAGGTCTCATCGTAATCAATTCCTTTCGATTGTGAATACCCGCAAGACAAGTCTTGCCTTATTTACGTGATAACATTTTTCTCATCTCTCTTGTTCTTGAAGATCCATTTCGTGCCAATTACGTCTTGATGACTGCTGCCTACTAGTTTCCATACTTCATTTCTCTTTTGTTCGGCTCCATAATCCGGTTTGCGTCTTGTAATCTTCCTCGATCGTAGTTGGTTCCTTCATTATCAAACAATACATGGCACTTTCAAATTTCTAGTTTAATTTTATCGGACGGGTCTCCGATTATCGGATCATGGATGATCGGTTATCGAGTCCTATTTAATTTTGAGAACATTTTTATGATAAAAAATTTATTACTAGTGATTGGGAGTGGTTTATGGTCCAATAATAACAAGTCTCGGTGATGTTGGAATCATCATGTTGTGATGTCTACGTATAAAAACTTAGTTCCCCCGAATATGGTTCGATTCTTCTTATCTCATTTTTTTCAATCGTACCTTAGAATTGAACCGGTGAATCGTAATTAGATCAAATGTAAATTGATCTGATTTAATCCTTTTTCCTTGATCGTTAAATCCATTTTAAATATCGTTTACGGTAGATCGTACTTTGTTCGAATTTCTCTTGATCGGAAGATGCTTCATCAAAAGACATGGGGTGTTTCTTCCACAACTAGGGTTCGAGACCTTGAGAATACCCTAGAAATATACCCTCATCGACTTGGCCTCAAAAAGTCTTCAACCGACTTTTCCCATTGTTGTGTATGAAACACTTGCACCCAAAAACATGGAAGTAAAAAAGGTTTTTTCCACATTCATAAGGTGTTTTGTAGTGAGCCTTAGTCGAGACATCTGTTTCACAATATGGCATGCAAAATTATACCTTGAAAACGGTTTGGTATCGCAATTCAAATAACATTGTTCGAAAATTTTTTCTCCGTTCGGTTCCATTCTGTTTGTAAAATGATTTCATCTTTGTAACCAAACTTAGAGCAAAATCAAGAATAAAAGAGTTCGAAATTACGTACCTTTATCGTCGATTTTTTACTATGATAATTTCTTCTCATTTTGTAATCTTCTTAGCAGTGCATTCGGGTATCTTGGTTGTCGCCTCATTCTTCTTATGTAAGAATATAACCCAGTAAACTTGGAATAGTCATCCACGATTACCCGAGTGTATTCATGTCCGTTGAGACCGACGCGAAAAAAAAAAGATCCATATAAAATAAATCTTTGGTCCTAAAATTCCTTTGAATGAAGCTTTGACTGTTTTTCCTTCCGACATGCGTAACATATCGATCCTTTGAGAACACTTCATTCGAAGTCCTTCCACTAGAGATATCCTCGCTATCTTATTAAGAGTTTTAAAGTTCAGATGGCTCATTCTTTTGTGCGAGCCAATATTTTGGAACTCTTAACAATTAAACACGCATTTCTTGGACAAATGTTCCAATCACCGTAGTAAAGAAAAATTTGAGTGACTCGATTTTTTGATAGTGCATTGATCGGTCGAAACTCAACCATATTTTGTGAAACCGATAATAGGTTGTGCTTAACCTTAGACATCTTTCCGATTACTTGTACATCATCATTCTCTCTAAGTTAAAACCCTTTGGTATAACCAAAGTTATCATCACCAAGAGTACACGATTCTTACATTTCTATGTAAGGCGAGGAGATGTTTGCTTCGAATGTGCCTTGAGCATCCATTATCGATGTGCGTATAGTTGCTTGCACACCTCCTTTATTGGCGGATATTGAACACCAATCGGATCGGGTTTTAGGTACCCTTTTCGGATTATCCCGAGGGGGTTAGGTTTGGATTTGGGGATCCATACAAGCGAGCACTTCTATTGTGATTCGGATCGATTTATTCAACATAATCATACTTATCCTCATATGCTTTTCGATTTGTATGATTACTTGTGTGAACCTTGGATGACTTAGAAGACTTATGATTTAACTTTTCGGTTTGTCTTCTTTTTTATCGATGTGGTTCTTCTTATGACCCTAAATTTAAATAGGGGTAGGTACGATTGCTACCATCAAAAGATTCATATCCTTTTCGCATAGATGGTTTTCGCATCTTTACGAAGCATGCTTATTAGGCAAATGACCTTGAAAGAGTCTCGATTAGACTTCCCTTTTGTAGGTTGTCTTTTTCGATTCTCGATCTATGATCGGGTTGAGGTCTCTTCGGAATAACCGGTTCTTCCGCTGATTCCTCGGTGATGCTTTTTACCAAATAGGGGTCCATTTTCTCCTTTCTTTACGGTTAGGCACTTTTACCGCTCAATCGGTCTCTTACCCCTATTAGATACAAGTTTAATTTTTCCATAAATTAAATAAATTACACCTTTTCGAGATGAATCGATTAGGGCTTTTGAGGATGTGGAGGGTTTTCTTTATAGCCAAGTCCCTCCTTATCAATCTTTACTTAATAGGCGTTCATGTCTTTAACGGTTTGAGATGATTTTGAAAAACATCTATTTTCTTACGCATATCCTCGAGAGGATTTCATACTTTCATTTTAAATAGCTCATTGAATTTTGGAAGATTTTGAAGTCATCGATAATTCTTTGTCTGTTAATATTATTGGTTTTATTTTTAAATTCCTCGATTACCTTTATTTATTTGTATCTAAGTTGAGTTTTTATCATTTTCTTAATAAATTTGATTATTTACGGTCCTCGACTTATCATTCTCGAAATTTCAAAATAGCATAAGTTTCTAATTGATCTTCATAATTGCTCTGGTAAAATTTGTTCGATCTCCCGGCGGGTATACTTGAGGTGTAAACGAAGAAGGGGTTTGGAGGTTACCTCGAAAAATATCATTAAATATCGTCATCTTCGTTTTTCATAAAATAAATTATTTCCTCGGATATAAATAAATCGTCCATTTTTAAAAGGCGATCTGTCTTTGAAGTGACAAAAAGAATTCCCAAAATTGAAAAAATCCACCGTTCCTTTCCTTCCGGTGAATCAAAAATTGTATGACCTATCGGTGATTTCCCTTTTATAGTAGTCTGAGTTTCTTCTAATTGGTTATCTCTTCCTTCATTCATCTATCCCTCAATCGGATCTGGTTCTTCTGGAGATCTATTATGCGATCTCTATCTTCCTCGGCTATGTTGATAGTCCTATAAAATCTTCGATACTTACCAAGTTGTATATCGACTTCTCAAGCTTCGCGGTAAGTAAAGCGTCTGTTCACTTTGACTTAATATATTTCCAATGGGTTCATTGGCCTTTGTTCTGCTTCTTGGTTGCCTTTGAAAAAAATGATTTTGAAGTCGAGGTTTCGGCGGGGACCTCGTCTTCATCGACCCTCTTTCAATCGGTTTTCGTGAGCTTTAAGACTCAAGAACAAGCTACTAGGTTTCATTCTTGAAATGTCACGGCAATCTTTGATTCTGCGTGACCTTCATGTCCCACTTCTTGGTGAGAGACCTTAGGATCTTATAGTTGATATCTTTATCGGACATCTCTCTACCAAGTTCTCGAAACTTGTTTATAGACATTGTAATTCTTCCATCGAAGTTCGTTGATGGTTTCGTTGGCGACATCTTGAAACTTCATTAAACGAAAGGCGTCTGTCTTTTATCTGCTCATTTCCTCGCAGATCTCGGCGAGTATCCCATTTGCTTTCAAGATTTGAGATACTTAATCTTTTCTTTTGTGACCTTATCCATTGTCTTCATGATGATATGTCTTGCAATGGTGTCCAGTATCATTACCGTTTCCATCGGTACGGGCTTTTTTTTTTAAGACAAGACTTCGCGTGGGAAAAATGCGGATCTCCTCCATTGCGGGGATTATGCGTAGTAAATGATGATGGGTCCTCTCTCGATGACTTCCATCATTACACCATCGTCGAGCTTGGTTGGACATATATATTTCAATCGCATACTCATCAATTGAGAACTTCGCAGATCATGATACATCTGGGGCGTGTTATCCATCTTTGAGTGATTTTGGAAAATGAATGATTTTTTAAAAGCGGTTTTTCAAGATCGATTCGGACCACAATGACACCGTCGTTTTGGGGAAGAACCAACCGCTCTGAAATATTAAGTGAAAAGTTATTAGACTTATTTTCAAAGTCGTTTACTTTGAAATAAGAACGCCTTGACGGTCGATTCAAAATATCGATTAATCGATGTGTCGGAAGCTTAAGTTTTACCCGTGTTAAATTTCAAGTTTTATCTTTTTAATC
Source organism: Stenogyne calaminthoides (assembly GCA_037126765.1). NCBI lineage: Eukaryota > Viridiplantae > Streptophyta > Magnoliopsida > Lamiales > Lamiaceae > Stenogyne > Stenogyne calaminthoides. Next base: position 36,202,794 of record JBBCBC010000010.1, on the reverse strand, counting down.
GGATGACGAAATTTGGTCCGTCGGATCGAAGCTTTGTTTATTTAACTTAGAATATATGCGCTTTTAAGATTGTGCGATGTGAGAGCAATTAATCAAAGCGATAAAAGGCACCAAGATTTATAGTGGTTCGACAAACCAGTTTATCGTCCCATATATTAGTTTAGTGTGTTAGTCCAACCACAAGACACTAATTGGATGTTTTAAGAGTTCTCAAACCGATCCCGAAAATCGAAGACTAGAAACCCTAGGCCAGAATCTTCTTCAAACAACTTATCTAACTTGGGGTTTGGGTAAGATTGTTGAGGTTCAACTATGAAATCTTTTCTTGCATACAAGCGGCCCTAAAAAGCTAGATGAAAAGATTTCTTGCTAAAACTTATGGGATGAACACAATATAAAATAAGCTTGTTGTTGTGTTCTTCGTTCGACTATAGTTTGAGCTTCTTGATTATGTTGTTTGTCCAAGCATTTAATCTCATTGTGATCCCATATTTATAGACCTTGAGATCAAAAGATTTGGAAGCAATTTGAATCTCGAGGCTATTTTAGGTAGAGTTCTAGCTTGATGTGATGTCTTGAGAACGCGGCATGGCCGGCGTGAATGTGTATTTTATAAGCCGTTTGAGAGAGCAACATCGAATCCATGATATCGGCTCTTTTTTAAATCGTGTTTCTTCCTTATTGGATGGAAGCCTTTTTGCGGTGTTGTTCCTCCAACTAAGGTTGGTCTTCTTCTTGTTTAGATCGCACGTATGATAAGATGAAACATCGTTTTCATCTTATGAGTGATCGTCGTCCGAATCGATCGATCCACTGATAAGTAAAAACCAGGAATGTAGGTCTTACGGTCTTATCTTCGGAAGTCATCGATCTTCTAAGTATTAGAGGTTTGAGCTTCATGACTTCCATTTATCGACTAGATCGGTTCGATCGATCTTCCGTTTCAGGTTTAGCGATTCTCGCTCTCATTTATCGAAAATGAGATCGACCTTTACATATTGAGTTCCCCTCAATATGTGACCTATCTATTACATCGGTTTTTCTATACAATCATTATCAACCGGTCTCCTATAGCGATAATGTAAACATCGATCGACTACCAAAAGTCTATCCTATTACATGTGTTTTTGGAACTTTCATCAAAACTATAAATTTCCCAACAAGCTTATTTAGTGTAGTTGTGGTGTAAAGAATATATTAATTATGTTGGAGTGGAGAGATCGATGTTGATGAATATTTTTTTGGTTATTGCTTATTGTAGAACATGTCGCGCGACTTGATTAATTTAAATTGATTAAGTCGAAAATGGATGCACGTAAGATCTTGATTAATTGGGGTTAGTATATGAGAATTGGTACGTATATATATGTGTGCACATATATAATGAAAAAAGAATATAAAAGTGATTATTTGACAATTTTTTTAAAAATATTTTAATAAAGTGATTATAGTGAAAGACAATATAAAAGTGATTATTTGGCAATTTTATTAAAAATATTTTAATAATAATTTAAAAAATATATAGTGTTAATAAAAACGAGTGTACATATATGTGTTAAAGTAAATTGTGAAGAAGAATATTAAAATATTATTTTTACAAAAAAATTATTCATATTAATAAGTATATAGAAGAATATAAATTATTTATTTTATAAGTTAATTATAAATATTTTAATTAAACTAAAATGTGTATATATATATATAATAAACATTTGTATTATAAATGATATAATTAAGAAATAACACATAAATATACACTACATACATATATATAATATATATAATTAGAAAGGCATTAATGTCAAGTAACTAGCCGTGCCCAAACGGTTTGGCGAAACACGCAAGACCTCCACATACAAGGAGGTCGCGTGTTCGATTCACCATGGGGCGAAAATTCACCCAAATTATGCAAACAGTAGGGTGGGGCGCGTGTCCGAGTGGTTGTGTGGGCGTGTGAAGGGGCGCGCGACGCGGGTTCGAATCTGCTCGGTTTCATTTTTAAAAATTTTACACAGCTAAAGAGGGCAAAAAATGCTCTTTAATTTTAAAGAGGGCAGAAAACCCTCTTTAATTTGCTCGGGAAACGGGACGAGGGAAAAAACCCTCGGGAACCTGACACATGTCAGTACGTCGCCAAAGCCCTCTTTAATTTAACGAGGGTTTTGTTTTACCCTCGTTACACGATTGCCGACGCCCATATTAAAGAAGGATAATATCCCTCTTTAAAACCCTCACAAAACAGATATCCCTCTTTAAATCCCTCTTTAACACCCTCTTTAAATTACATGCATTTTGTGGTGTAAGCTATATGTACAAATTTTATATGTATTTAAATTTAATTCTAAGTACATACAAATTATATATGCATTTTATTGTGTAATATATGCTCAATTGTTTTTTCTAATAATTTTTCATATTTTTTTAATTGGATTTAAATTTTAGGGTTAATTCTAAATAAATACACGACCTTTAGACCAAATATCAATTTAATCACGACCTTCAAAATTATTGTATAAAAGCCCAACTTTTGATGTTGTTGCAAATTAATACACATTTTTTTTAATGACTGTGAAGAGACGATGTGACTTGCCGAAATTATTATTTTTGTTATATCAGAATACACGTAGGATGAAATGTCTAAATCATAAATACAAAAAATATTTAAAAAATGAATTAGAAACAAAATAAAATAAATAAAATCTAAAAAAATAAATTAAATTATTTAAATCTAAATTCCAAACCTTAAAAACTAATTCTCGTCGTCAATGTTTCAAAATTAAAAATATTCCCATGTTCCAAAATTAAATGTAATCCCTTAGTTTCTCTTCCCCCATTCAATCGATCCATTGTCTATTGTCACTCCCTCAACCCCCCACTTGTTGTTCTTATTGCAATCGACCTCCTTAAACGAAATTTGTGAATTATTTATTGAGATTTGGTCAATTTTATGAAATAGATATAAATTTTATTTTTTATTTATATTTTAATTGTTTTTTTTTAGATTTTAACTTCTTTTAATTATTATTTTTGTTTTAATTAATTTTGAAAATGTGTAATATTATGTGGAATAATTTAAAAATATTATTTAATATGTATCATTCTAAGTGGCAAGTATACACATGTTTCGGTGAGCCACGTCACCTCTTCGCGCCAGGAGAAAAAAAAACGTGTATCAATTTGCAACAATATCAAAGGTTGGACTTTAATACAAAAATCTTGAAGGTCGTGATTAAATTGATATTTGACCAAAAGGTCGTGTATTTATTTAGAATTAACCCTAAATTTTATATAATAGATTAAAATCATAAAACAAAAATTCCAATTTATAATTAACAAATTTAATTATTGACCAATATATATATAACTTAAATTAATTAATTATAAATATTTTTATAAGATTTTTTGGAATGAGATTTGGTAGGAATTAATTAGTTTTGCTTAAATAGATATAATTTCCTAAATAGCCTATCTGGTTATGTTAGGATGTTATTCTTATATTTATTGATATTGTGAGATGTACACGTGTTATTTATCTAAGATGTGGAATAGTAGATGGAATACGGTGTTGAAAGAGTGGATCCGAGCCGAATTTCATTTCGGAGTAGATTATTGAGGACAAATATTTAATGATTTCTAACATACTCTTTGGAAAAATATAATTAAAAGTATCATTAATTTTTTTAATCTAAAGCATGAAATTTAATTTTAGATTTTATAATATTTATAGTAATTTTGTTAGGAAAATAAAAACTCCATCGACCCCGAATTAATTGCACCATTTGTGGGCACAAGAAAGTGGAGTAATGAATAAAATTTTAAATCTTTTGACAAAAAAATAATGAAATTTTATTTAAAGTTATGAATAGTCATGTGAGATAAATTTTTTAAAGAGTTTTTTTTATTTTAAGATGTGCAAGTTTTTTGAGATGTAGAGTAAGAAAAGTGTGCAAATTTTTTATAATTAATAAAAAATAAGTCTTAAAATTCCAACTTCGTCTTTTACTAAATCTTTTAAATTATATTTAAATAATAATTTAAAAGAATTAATTTTAAGAAACAAAACCACCCTACACACACCCATTGGCCCCACCCCCCTAATATAAAATTAAAGGAATATTTATCTCAAATTATTAAAGAATTTATTACTTTTAAATTTATTAACTAGTTAAATATTTTAACAATTTATAAATTACTTAAAATATAAATATTATTGTGTCAAAAAATATATATATTATAAGCTCTTGAAATAATTTATAATATAATAGAGCTTATAAGATTTCAATATAAATTTAGCCAAACCAACCCTAAGAAAGCTTCGAGTTTTCATAATCAATTGAAATGGCACAACCAAACTCGATATTTGTAATTTTTTCAAATTCGTTTCTTTATACCCGCTCACTTCTCAAACTTGCTCACAACTCATTTAATTGTCATATATGTTTATATATAATTACAGATACCTAAATATATATATTAATGCACGTTCTACCATGTAATACCCCGTCCCAGTTTTAATAAAAATAATAAAAAAATGAGTTTAATAAAATAAATATTTAATTTAAGGTTTTTCCTAATGATTTTAGAGCATATATATTTGCAAAGGTTTTGATTTTCTAGGGAACGGACGAGCACTTCGAAACGAGAGCACTCCTAGCACTGTAATAAAACATTTAATTAAGAGTAATTAATGACGAGAACATGAAAATGTTGTGCTAGGAGAAGTGCTGCTCGAATCAAAGCTCGGACGATCATCGCCACGCTCAAACTCTCAAACCGATTTCAAAGTTTGTAACTTTTCTTAAAAGTTAATAAGGTGAGTGACACTATTTGTATGCAGTGGTTTATGTTACGGTGATTGTTGGTGTATTCTGAACTCGACTAAACAAACACAAATCTATAGCCAAAGAACACAAGTATATAAGAATATAAAGTTTCCAAAATAAGATTATGATTATGATATGATGATATGAGATATATGATATACGATAAAGGAGACGATGGGGATTACATGTGGTAAGTCGTTACCAGTGTGGTCCCACTATAATGAAAATGAGACGATGGGGATTGCATGTGGTAAGTTGTTACCAAGTGTGGTCCCACTATAATGAATAGGAGACAATGGGGATTGCACGTGGTAAGTCGTTATCAGTGTGGTCCCACTATAATGAAAAGGAGACAATGAGGATTGCACATGGTAGTGTGGTCCCACTATGATGTAAAAGATACGATGTGGATTTACGTATTCTGAAATAAATTCTCAACGTTGTTCATGCACTATTGATAAAAGAGATTATAAGCTATTATTATCCAAACTATGAACAAGAATGTAGCACTAGGAATCCAAGCTATGAATGTGAATATACTATGAACCTACCATGAATACCAAAATCATCTACGCAAAAGCGTATGAACAATCTTTAATAAAATACCAAGATAATTATATTTCGGTGACCAGTATGAGTAACAACGTACAAGTTGCCCGCTGAGATTTTTATCTCACCCCCCCACAGTTTGATATTTTCAGGACATGATCGAGAGGGGTCGGAGCTGCAGCAGTGACACGGAGTTTCCCTAATAATGATTTTCAATGAATGTATAATCATCTCCTTATAATTATGCCGAGAAACCTTTTAAGCTTACTTGATAAACTATCATGTACTTTACCCTTTTTATAAACGTCACTTTTATAAATATATATATCTTGCATTTTAAAGTATGGGTCTTTCCACATTCTTTATCTAAATTAATATTGATGATTAGGTTCTTCCATTGCAAAATGTAATACTTATGCTTGTCATTATATTTTAAAAAGAAATTTTTAAGCTCAAATATTCTTTATCCTTTGTTGTGGGCATATATATAGGTCGGGTCGGGCCCGACACGGAAAAAAATGAGAGAGGACCCGGACCACATTTTGCACAAGTATAACACCTCATGAGAAAGGATGGAAACGAAGGCATGTCAAACCGTTATCGACACAGGACGACTCATGGTCGTCAGAATTTACGAGCATTAATGGGGATGAGACCCGTGGCAGGCTAGCAGCCTCAGGGACCTTACCTAAGAATGACCTTAATCAGAGATGTGTCAGTAAAAAACGGTAATGATGAGTATCTATGAGTAGATAAACGGCTAAATCCCTGATAATCCGGATTGGCCTCGGGCGGCGTCGGCCGAGTCGTGTGAGCTTAAATACCTCGAACGACCTCCCAGCGACCTCCGACCCGAGTCACATCAATCTTGTAGCATTTAATGTTTTGCAGAGCCACTTTCGGCCCTTTATACTTGTATCCGGGAGAGTGAGCTCCACTCTCCCAAAAAACTATAAATAGGGGTAATTTATGACCAAGAAAAGGAGAGAAATTAATACCTTACCAAACCTCTTGCAAATTTATTGCTCAAACTCTTATTCTCTCAAACAATCATATAACTTAAATACAATCCACTTTACACATTTATTGTTTGTGTCACTAAAGATCACTAAGCCACATCTTATCCCATAATCCTCATATTTTAGTGCACAACAGTCACTAAGTGGCGACTCGAGTTTAGAGTGTCAAAACCGCAAGGGCCGACATTCTGGATTCGGGGCGTTACATACCCATTAATAATTAATTCGCAAATAAATAGAGATGCTTTTGTGTGAGATAATTTTGTATATGAGGTGGTGCTTCATTTAAGAATTTAAATCATATTTTTCTTTAAATCATAGTTGGAGTGGAGTCAGTGGCGGATCTAGAATTTAAAATTTGGGGATACATTTGAGTAGAATTTGAAATTTAGGGATACATTTGTGTATTTTTTTCCTAATTATACATAATAAAATATAATTTTTTTCTTAATTATACAAAGGGGTACATTTCATTTTGGGGTACAATTGTACCCCCATGTACCCCATTAGATCCGCCATTGAGTGGAGCCCTACAAATTCATGAGTCATACAAGTTTGTGGAAATATTATATTGACAAAAAATTATATTAGACGATTTCATACATGAGACAAATCACATTTATTATATTATCTCATGAAGACCCATGACAATATAATTATTATATAAGTCACATTAATTTTAATTATATTTAAAAAAATATGATCTTACATATTAAGGTGGAGTTCGTCTCAATGTCTCATGTAGTAACACTAGACTCCCGACCTCTTTAATACACTTGATCATGCCAAGAATAGTAAAAAAACCAACAAACGTGCATTTAATACATACAAATCAATATATATGACTAAACAGATTAGAAAACAAAAACAACTTTGGAATTTGGCACATGAAATAAAACACGTTTTTGAAATAATTAAAAAACTTAAAAATCTGATGTGGGTCAACTAAGAAGGAGAAAAGGAAAGGGCAGTGGAGAACTGGATCATTTATTCAATTCAATGAATCAAACCTTCGTTTCAAAAAAAAAAATCAAACCTCCAAAAACACAAAAACCAATTCTTCGTCCTACTTTATTTCCCAACACTATAAATATCCCTTAATTTTTTTTGTATAAACCATATATCCCTTAGAAATTTATTATAGATCTAAACCCTTAATATCCCTTAAAATTTTTGTTTAGATCTATTCTAAATTCTAAAAAATCCCCCCTCTCAATATATCATGGACAACATATCATGGGATAGTAATTTTCTCCTCCCACCCGATGAACGTGAACGGTATGTATTTTGATACATATATATAGGTTAATGATATATGAGTTGTTTTTTACGAAATGTTCTAACATCAGCATAAACTAATTGTACGTAATAGATCTGTATATGTTATCTCATCTTTTGATACACATATATATAGCTAGGTTAATGATGTATGAATTGTTTTTACAAAAAGTTGAACATCAACATAAACTAATTGCACGTATTATATAGTTATTTGGAAGGAGGGTATTACGACTCGAGCTCGCGGGATGGAGCTCAAGGGTGTTCATCAAAGAACATAGTTTCAGAAAGGAATAGGAGGCATAAACTTAATGAAAGGCTTTATGCTCTCAGATCTGTCGTCCCTAACATAACTAAGGTAACCTAATTTATTTAATCCTTAATTACTTTTTTGGACCACTCATTAGGGTTTAGATCCTATTGTGCACTATCCCTATATATATTTGAACTCCATATATAAATGATTTAGATTTGATACAAAATGGGGTACAAACTAGCACAAATCAACATCAATCTCTTCCAAAATGTTAGAACTGTCATATGGCCAAATTATATGGCCTTTTATTTTGAACCCAATTATGGATTTTTATTTTTTTTACAGTCACACTACAAGAAAATTGATCTATAATAATGGAATTTTTGTCATTATAATTCTCTAGCTAAAAGTCCTGTCGTTATAACTTCTCTAAATATTAGCTACAAATCCACAGGATTTATGTCATTTATAGATCAATTTTTTTTGTAGTGAACATTAACCTAAAATATTTATACTTGTATATTGTAATTTGTATTGCATGTACATTAATTTCTTTTTATTAGTTCATGATGATGATTGTAATTAATTTGTCGTGATTATGCTATGATTATTTATAACAGTTGGACAAAGCATCGATAATTAAAGACGCGATAGAGTACATCAAAACGTTGCAAAAAGAAGAAAAGAAAATCAAATCAGAAATGTGGGAGTTGGAATCTGCAGGAAGGGCTATTCCATCAAATAATGAAATGTGTAAGTTGGATCAAGAATATGATGATTCCACCCCATTATTCTTTTCTAATCCAAAGAGATCAAGAATGGAGCCTAATTTCCAGACTCATTCTCTTCCATCAACTTCTACATTTGCAATCCCACCACCATCTCATCCTATTGAACTCCTTGAGGTGACATTAATATTTATTTATATCTAAATATTTAAAATAGATCCCATAAGAAAATTGACCTGCAATGACAAATTTTTTATTGTTATAGCTTCTCTACCTAAAAGTTTTTACTGACAAGAAATTTGTCATTATTCTCAAGAAAACTGACATCATGTAATAATAGATTTCTCATCGTTATAACTTCTCATAAAAGTTTTTACTGACGGGATTCTTGTCTCATATATATATATATATATATTTGAAATTTTTCTTGTCATTATTCTCAATATATATATATATATAATGACACGATTCACCTCTCATTAAAATGAGGTTGTTGTCATTAAATATGAGAATAATGACATAATCGTTTTATGTTATATATATATATATATATATATATATATATATTTTTGTAATTGATGAAATTCAATAAAATAATAATGATGAATTATATATATGTGCAGTTGGGGGTATCTAGCGTGGGGGTGAAGATAATAAAAGTTAGCTTGACATGCAATAAAAGAAGTGACACAATGGTAAAGTTATGTGAGATGTTTGAATCTTTGAACCTCAAAATCATTACTGCCAATATTACTGCTTTTTCTGGAAGGCTTCTCAAGACTGTTTTACTTGAGGTATGTCTCTCTCTCATCAATTCTAGTCGTAGTTAGTAATTTACTACACGACAAAATGTGTAAAAAAAACGATCATAATTATAAAAAAAATATACTCCCTCCGTCCCAACATTACTGCAACACTTGTCTTATTGGGACGTCCCAACATTACTGCAACACTCCTAAAAAGAAAACAAATATAATATTAATACACTCACAACACCCTTATTTTATTCCACTTAAACTTACTTTATCCAATTTTTCTTGATTTGCGATCCGATTTCTATGTTGCAATAATTCAGAACGGAGGGAGTATAGTTAATGTTGACTTCTTGTCATTATGTCAACTTCGCACAAATCTATTCTGTGCCTCTCACAAAGGAAAGATAGGTGGACATTAATTGGTTAACTCTATTAATAATTATATGTCTATTCCATATATCAATAATTCAGCAATCAATTGATTATTTGCGATAATACTGTTATTGCCATGTAGCACCATTATGTCTCCGATCAAAATTAAATTTGTGTGAATTCTAGTTCATCGTTACCTCTATTATTTTAATATTATTATTATGTATAAAACTATTACTACTACGTACAAAAATTATGATTGTTTTATAAAAAAAATTATTTAAACAATGATAATTTTTTGTGCATAATAGTGATAGAGTTTATGTAGAAATTTAATTCACAAAAGTATTACCCCATGTGTCCCCACAGTTGCTTTATTTGTTATTTGTTTTTTGACTTTTATTTGTGTTTATAATTACGGATATGTAATCGAACAATTTAGTCCAACTCAGCCGAATTTTGGAGTGTTTAAACTTGCCTGGTTTATCATTAAATCATACTCAAATTTAACTTGAATATATTGCTGGTTCACAATCCTTTTCCAGCGTAATTTAGCCTAAACAAACTTAATAATATAAATTATAAACTAAATTAATTATTGATTAATTACAAAAATAAAAACATATATTTCTGATCACACACATATACATATGTATATTTTAAACTTTATAATTTTTTTATTTAGTTAAATAGGTTAAATTAAATTACATAGTCTTTTATTTATCATGAATTATGGATGACGTGTCAATGGAATACCATTATGAGAGGTCATATGTGTCGTTGGTGGGAAAAGAGAACTTGCAAGCTAATTATATAAGACAAAATTTCATACGTATTAGATACATTTATTTATTTATATTAAAACGTTCAATTTATTTTACATTAAAAAATTTTAATATTTTAATATAAATTAATTGAAAATTTAAAAAAATTAAATTGCACATTTAAAATAATTGATCCAGTGAACTGTGACATCCACGCGCACCACGTGGAATGTATGTTTTAACCGAAGTTCATCGATTGAGAAATCTGGGCATGGTGTGTATATATTAATTAAGGTCAAATATTTTTCACAATTGTGGACGGTGGGTTGATTGGCTCAACGGGCTGTAATTTTAATTTGCCATTTTCCCTTTTACCCTTTTCTTTTATAAAATCTGAAAAGTATAGCTCCTTCCTCGAAAAAACAATATAATTAAAAGAAATTATTAGTTTATAATTATATATTTATATTTTCTGAAAAAAAAGTCATTATTTGCTTATCCATTTCACTAATTAGCTGGCAAGGAGTGCTATTAATTGTGATTTGGTGGTACGTAAATATATTAGATTAGAGAGTAACATTATAAATAGGTACGTAGCTCTGAATAATTCCACGTTTTTTGTGTTTTCTGAACAAATTATAATGGGTACATGCCAACACATATTATTGGCAAATTCTCCGGTACACTCATGTACCAATAAAATTGGTACAATTTAATTTTATGAGTTTTTTTCAAATTTTTTTCAGTTTCAGTTTTAGTTTTTTTTTTCAATTTCAATTTTCTTTTAACTTTAATTTCAATTTTTATGACCCAAACCCGGCCCAAATGGTTCATAGTTCACTCGGCCCAAGTGGTTCATGGTTCACCTGACCCGAATGATTCATATATAATTTAGGGTTCATTGTTTAGGAACTAGAGTTTAAAGTGCATAGTTCATTCAAATTAAAATTGAATTCAATTGCACTAATTGGATAGGAGAGTAACTCCATATCATTTATATCATTTGTAGAAAGTTTGCTATAAACTATTCCATTTGTAGAAAGTTTTCTATAAATTAATTATTATTTATTAATGAATTGCTATAAGCTATTCCATTTGTAGAAACGGGCTATAAATGCATATCTAAGATAAAATTTTTGGAGAAATCTTAAGTAATATCCGGAACACAATTTGGGAAAATTGTTAAAAGTTACAAAATTTTTATGCAAATTACTAATAAATACAAATAAAATTGCATATATAGTCAAAGTTGCATGTGAAATTACAAATGTACATATGCATATGCAATCATTTTGTACATATTAGTAAGTTATACAATCCGGAAATGTATTTCCTCCGTCCTGTTTTAGATGTTCATTCACTATTTGACTCGTGTTTTAGCGATGGAGTTGTTTATTAGTATTTAAAATGATAAAGAGATTTTTAAGGTGGGGTATGACATTCCTACCCTTCATTTATCATACACCTCCTTAAAAATCGTTTTATCATTTCATATACTAATAAACAAGTCGCTCGTTAAAGTACGAGTCAAATAGTGAATGTTGTGCCCTCTGAGCTAAACGGAGAGAATATCTATCCATAAGTCTCCCGACAAATTTAACTTGGATATATTACACTGACGTACTTATTTATTCATATATTACACTGACGTACAAATTTTTTTTCCTAATTCTCAGGGCGATGAGGGAGAGCAAGAAGTTGTGAGTTTCAAGATAAGAGCAGCAATATCAGCTCTTAATGGTCCGGATAGCCACATGAGCATATAAGCAAATACTCCCCCTTTCCCAAATAAATGTGCACCTTTACTGTTTTCACGTGTTTTTGCGAGCGAATTTTTTATTAGTATTTGAAATAATACAATAATTTTTAAAGATGCATGTAATAGATGAGAGGTAAATCTATAATACCCCTCTTTAAAAATCACTTTATCATTTTAAATACTAATAAACAACTCGCTCACAAAAACTCGATAATAAAGTAGATATGCACGCTTTTATGGGACGGATGTAGTACTTTTTATATTTTTTTGTTATTAAGTAAATAATAATTAAGCGATTTAGTTATACTTAAATATGTATTGGTTTTATATACGATGTTTCAAGTTTGTTGTATTATTAATGTTTTGTATCACTACTAATTTCCAATTAGATGAAATTGTTAATCTTGAGTTTAAGTTCTTTTGGTTTAATTAGATTTTGATGTATAACCTTATGCAGTAAGCAGCTTGTTGTTTAAAATTGAAATTACTTATTATTAATTCAATTGAAATTACAACGGTGCATCATTAATATATCGCACGTTATCATATGTTTCAAAAATAGTATTTCATTATGTGTTTCATAATCTAGATTAATAACATTTGATATGAGTTAAAATATCTAACAAATTAATATATTTTCGGGTGGTTTTCCTAAGTATTGGTTACCCAACTGGATTAATTCCTATCTCTATATGAGTCTATTTAACAATTTTTTTGCCACCTATAATATTCATTTCTAAATTGTGATATCATTATACATATATCATATACTGTTATACATGACATGCATGCTTGTGATAAGCCACCACAAAACATCTTGCACTGGTTGCACGGTGTGTTTCACGTAATTTAAGTATCCTTCAACACAAATTTAATATATATTTTTTCCAGCATTTGATTTTGCAATAAGAAAAACACATCATCCTTTTTTTTCAGCTTTTAATTTTGCAGTAAAGAAAGAACACAAAATCCTGCCTACATCTATTCCCAGCATAATTCTTTTTCAAAATTATAGTAACATTCTAAAAAAAATACAAAAATTAAATTTTTATTAGTATTCACTTGTTCATCCACCCAAAATATTTGCCTAAGTAGTATTAGGTTTATATTAATATATAAAAAAATTGTCCATTCATAACTCACAGCCATGCATAACATTGTAAAAAACATTCAAAACATAAGAAAATATTTATTTGTGAAGAATATTAAATCAAACGGAGTAGTATTACATGCAAAACATAATAGTACTACTTGGAAAAACATAAGCCATTCAAAACATAAGAAAAATGTAAAATTGTGAAGGTTTAAACCAAAACTTCAACACAAATCCCCTAAAATATATTTTTGTTCATCGCCTTTGATCTATTCCCATCAAATAGTTTAGTTGCAACAAAATGATGAGACTCCTTACCAAGAATCTTGTCCATCAATTCACTCATTTGATTATCTAGTTTATAACTAATGGAATAATTCAAATTGACAACCTATTCATTCAAACAACAAAATTGTCTTCTCATTACTCCCGGAAAGATCCAAACCCTTCAAACGACCAATAAAATCATCTTCTTTAAGTACTTTGTTAAATGCAAAATTGAAAGAATATTATATGCAAATACATAACAATATTACAAATTTGAAAATACATTCAAAACATTTTCAAAATATTACAACCACTTGTCAGAAGTGGTTCCTTTGGAGGATTTGATTTCTGTTCTTGGGTGCGCCAAAGGCAACTGCTGGTAATTTCTATCTAAGATACTTGAGCCATTTTTCACTAGCCTCACGAGGGACTAGATCTACAATTGCAATGTATACAAGGGAAGTTATTAAGGTTGCACTATGCAACACATTGCATGTTCTAGAAGTGGCAAGTGAAAAAACTAAACATAAAATCAATTTCAAAGTAGGTAACAAGCTTCCACAATGTTCACTGATTAGTACTTACTTTAGTGATTGAATAAAAGAACAGGAATTTAGATTGCAACTACATGTTTCAGACCTCATAAAGATGAGAATTAAAACTCAAATACACATGGTCTAATAATCTTTCTAACAATCTTACTAATTTTATGACAAAGATGCTTCAATGACTTTAACCAGTGATGGTCCGAGCAGAAGGAATCAGAGTCGGGGAAGATGGCGGAGGAGAGGAACTTTCCCAGAGTAGATGGAATAAATACCTCAATAAACCAATTAGGGTTTCTAGAAGAGGAAAGAGGAGGATGAGGCCGCGCGTAACGACGACCGGCAATCATACGAAGTCGCGGTAAGACGTTCTTCTATCGGCAAGGATGGTCATTCCGCCGTATCTTAAGCTTGATTCCATTTGAGAATTGCTCTGATTCCATTTGAGGGAGGAGGTTAGGGGCATTCGTGGGCGACGGGACCCGAATATAAAATGGAGCAATTAAATGGGTATTTTCGTGTATGAAAACTTTCATAATAGATTTTGTCTTAAATTTTTTATAGTTCAGTAACTTTGCTTTGTTTTGAAATTGATCCCGAATGTTTTGACTTTTTTATTTTGGTCATGTAAGTTATCAAATATTTTGAAATTGGTCATTTAACCTGTTATAGCAGGTCACCAAACAGATAATCGCTACCTATGTAATTATTTTATTTTTTTCTTTAACTATGAAATGTCACCTAGATTTTTTTAATTCTAATAATTTTGGATCGAGATTTTTCTACATATTTTTTAGGGGGAAAAATGGTTTTCTGTGTATTTTGATTCGTTTTTTGGATTTTTTCAGTCAATTTAGACCCAGCAAACAAACCCGATTTGCTTTATTTTTTTATACACAAATTATTTTTAGACCCAACTCAAAACCCAACCAAAACTATTAGGATAAAAAAATTCAAGTAGTGCTTCAAAATTAAAGAAAAAAATAAAATAATTACAAATGTGACGGTTACCTGCTGCAGCAGGTCAAAGAACCAATTTAAAAAAAAAAATTAAAACTTACATGATTAAAATAAAAAAATTAAAACAATTGGGACTAATTTCAAAACGATGCAAAGTTACTGCACTACAAAAAACTTAATCCCTAAAAAAATTATAATGTAATGAAATATATTAACTTATACTCCTATAAACTAATTGATATAGAATGAGCCTGCGTCTCAAAAAGCAGAAATAATCTTAAGAATAAATATTTTTATTGATAAAAGCGTATATCACAAGAATCGTACGACTCCCATTTATAATATTAGAATATAAAAACCCTAACTTACTCTTCAAAAATTACAATGATAAACAAGGGAAACTATCAAAATAAATCCTAAAGAATATTCTTGACTCTTAATACTTAGGAAATATATGAATAATAATAATAATAATAATAATAATAATAATAATAATAATAATAATAATAATAATAAAAAAGGATGAAAAGTATAGATATTGCGAAATATTCTTCATCATATATTCTTCTTTTCGTCGATCGATTTGACCTCGAATCGACGGGAAAAAATATTCCATCATGAAATCATGGTGGAGGAGCGTGAGTGTGGTTGGAGTTGGGGCGGTAGGAGAGGCAACATCAACGGGGATTGTAAGCCTCAAGGGAGGCCACATGGAAATTGTGGCTCCCACTGGGCGGTGAAAGTGGTATGGTGTAAGGGGTCCCTCGATAGTGAGGTTGATCCCTATCTTGTCGCACAAAAACTGGAGGGTGCAAGCACAACAATCCATGGTAAAAGGACTAATGTCCTTTAACCAAGGGAACCCAAGGATGACGTCATGATCGTTCACCTCAATCTCATAGAGGTTAATGTAGAAGCAGACGCCTTGACACCGAAAGGGATAGCCTTATAGAGGGTGTCCGTGAGAAAAGTATGGTCGCTACCGGACACAACGTGCAAGAGGTGTGCTTGTGGGGACGTGACAAGACCAAGGTGTTTGGCAACTATGTTGGAGGCCCCGAGGCCACTAGTAATGACAAATATGTGTACTGAAAATGACAAGTGTGTGTTACTTATTCTTACAGTAATGCATGTTTATCTTTATAGTAACACATATTTGGGAGCAAATTTTTTTGTTGTCTTTGTGCTAATCTTTTAGAGTGGGTCTCATATGCATTCAGGTGCATCGTGCACCCATAGTGCATTTTAGAACTATTCACCTTGTTATATTGAAGATGCAACTTGTTTACATTGAAGCGTGCAACTATTTTTTTATATTAATAGTTGCACGGTTCAGTGTTAACAAATTGCATATTTCAATACGATAAATTGTATGATTTTAAAATACACTATAAATACGCGGTGCACCTGAATGCATACAAGATTTGATCATTTTTTTAATAAGGTGATTTTGGAGGTTGACAACTCTGATGCTCTGATCCTTCAACTGAATCGTTTCCAACAAAAAATTAACATAAAAATGATAGTGAAAATTGAAAAATGGCACCCAAAATTTAGAAATTCCATTGGGATTCTACGACACGTGATTGTGATTGCTTAGTCAAAAAATCAAAGAGTTTGAGTGTAGACAAATGTAGTCACAAGTCCAGCCGCAAAATGAATATATTTATGATAAATAAAAAACGAGGAAGGAATCACATTCAAATTCACAGCTTTGATTACCCCGTGACATCATCCTTGCCACGACATATTACATGAAGTCATACTATGTAATAACTATGATTTCACGTTTTAAATATTTATACATTAAGATGACTTTAATTTTAATAGAATAAAATAGAATATTTGGCAACATAAAAAAAGGTCGTGATTTCAATGTGCCAAAGTGGGAGGCTACCCACAGTTTTTCAAAAAAAAAAAGTGGGAGGAGCCGCATGCACCAATTATTGTATAACTTATAATAACTTGCATTTTTTTTTTTTAATTGTACATCCTAAAAGTTAAAAATCCTTCCCAAATTCAATCTTGATAATATTTACAATTTCAAAAAAATGTCATGAATTACTTTATAGGTTCACATACACACACAATTCAACTCATTGTTTTATTTTATGCATAAAAGTTTACAAATTATCCCTTAAAACTCATTACTTCACTTCCTTTTTCATTGTGCTCAATTTTATGTGCAAGTTAATATGAGATGGATGAAAAACTAAACAAATAATGTGTGTACTTGTGAATTATGAATAAAAAAGGTAGGAGGAAGAGTATAAAGAAGTGGAGAGTGGACATTTATGATTCGTTCACCAATTGCAAACAATTTTTTTATCTTAAAATCCAATTTATATGTTGAATATAAATTACTACCTTCGTCCCCCAAAAGTATGCTTAGAGTGTTTAAACATATTTTACGAAAAGGTAGATTAAGTTCATTTATGAATTACATTATTAAATGTGAGTAAAGTATAATGATAACTTGAGTAATTAAATTTTCGTTGGACTATGAAGATATTAAAAATTGTGTCCATAGACGTACTTAATCTACCATTTCGTAAAACATGTTTAAGTCATCTGAGCATACTTTTAGGGGACGAAGGGAGTACTATGTTTTGATTGACATTAAGTATATGACACAGAGTTTAGCTCTGGCTTGAAATGGGGCCCCCGCTAGTGGACAGTGGGTTCTGGTTTCCCGAATTAATAGTTTCTTGGGTCGGATACCGAGTTATTAAAAAAAAGTATATAACACAATAATACAAAGAGATTGTATAATAAAAATAAATATAAATATGTAAAATACACAAGAATATACACTAGTTCCGTTGAATATATGAGAATACTCATAAAAGTGATAAATTTAACTGTTTGATTCGCAATAAATACCATAAAAAGATATTAATATAAAACTTTCCTTTTTCCTTAATCAAATTCAACTTCTCAATAGTAATTGTAAGCTTGTCTATTTATGATATGATATAACTTGTTGAAATATATATATTTATATATTTTGATGTTCTTTAATATTTCAATCATTATGAAAAAAGAAAAAATATATTATTATGTCACTGTATTTTAAGCATGACGTAAAGTGGTACTAGCCTCCCTAGAGCTTTGAATGAGACATGGTGAGACTAAGGATGCCAATTCAAGGGTATTTTCGGGTACTTGACCGTTCAAGCTCTATCATTAATGTACAAATAAATAAATAAAATTATGAGCCACAATTCGGTGAAATTTATTCGCACTATGAATTAATATCATTACATGATTTATAAATATTTAGTTAATACCATACTTTTATTATTTATGGAGGCACACTTACGTGAAACGTTCTCACGATGAGAAGAGACATAATATGAATATTGACGTTTTAACACTTTTGGAAGAATGAGTGTTGATTTGTGTTTGATTGTATCCCGTGTTATGCATGAGATCGTCTCATACGAGTTTTTGTCTTATTTTTATGTGCACTACAACAAAATGAAGAATTGCCTACAATTTTTTTTTAAATGACTAAAATTTTAATAAAAATAATTTGATCCTTAAAAAGTATGGACGACTTGTCTACCATTTTTTAGAATAATCTATGAAGAAATTATCTACACAAATAATTTCCTAAGCAAATAAATTATCTATACACAAATTGCCTATACATTTGTAATTTCCACAGGCATGTAAATTACCTACTCAAATAATTTCATTAAAAAAAAAAGTTGTTTGCCGATAAAGAAAAAACAAAAATTCCCATTTTAATATATTTAGAAGGCTATGGCTTGTATGCACCCGGGTGCACCGTGCACTCATAATGTATTTTGGAAGCGTACAACTTGTTATGCTGAAAAGTGCGACTTATTTACACAAAAAGTGCAACTGTTAATATGAGAACATAGTTGCACGCTTCTATTTTGTATAGTTGCATATTTTTAAAATGCACTATTAGTGCACGATGCAACCGGGTGCACATGAGACCCACTCAATTTAGAAATATTGCAGATCCTGTTGCATTGGTGAGGCTTTTCCTATACAAAATATTGCTATGGATCCTGGTATTTCACTAAATCCTCTAATCCTTGATGATTGAGCATGTTGTTGTCCTAGAATTTCCGCATCTATGATATTTCTTGTATTACATTTTAATTCCCGTAATTGTATAAATTTCTAACAGTCCAAACTGATCAATTAATATAATAATACATTAATTACTCTAAATAACAAATTAGCTTCATTATATTCGTGTGTATCTCACTACTTGTTATAGTGATGTTTTTAACCATGAGGTTCGTATAGTCTGGATTACAGACTATACAAAATTTTTGAAATCCTTTGCACTGCGTTTTTATGCTTCTTATGTCATATGTTGTTTCACATGTTGTATAACATTTTCAACAACACTCTGAAAATACACGCACACACACTGTCAGTTGGCTCCAGAGCCATAAACTTGATACACTAAGTTAAAGGTCCTGTTTAAAGTGTGTTTTTGCAATTGATTATCCACAGACTCCTTCTTTAAAACCTCCAATTTTGGATGGATCAAATTACCCATATTGGAAACCTAAAATGCACATGTACATTAAGTCTATTGATGAGAGAGCATGGCGTAGTGTGTTATCTGGTTGGAATCCACCAAGAACAATTGATGATAGAGATGGAGAATCGCAAGTTAAAAAGGAGATTGATTGGTCCAATGATGAATGCACATCGACCAATTTCAATTCTAAAGCTCTTAATGTTATATTTACTGCTACTGATGTTTCTATGTTTAAACTGATATCTAACTGTGTTTCTTCTAAGGATGCATGGGAAATACTGCAGGAACATTGTGAAGGATCAGAAAGTGTTCGAAGGACTAGACTCAGAATGTTGGGAACCAAGTTTGAAAACTTGAAGATGAAAGATGATGAGAACATTTCATCATACAATGAAAGGATAAGTGAGATTTCTAATGAGTCACACTCACTTGGTGATCTAATTTCCAACACTCGGTTAGTCAATAAAATACTTAGACCTGTTCCTAAACGATTTGATGTTAAAATATGTGCAATAGAAGAGGCTAAAAACACTGATTTATTGAGTCAAAATGAGTTGATCAGTATTTTGAAAACTTATGAGATAAACTCAAATATGTTAGATGATGATAAACATGAAAAAATGATAAAGACAAGAAAGTACTTGCTTTTAGAGGTGAAACTTCTGATAATGTTGGTAAACATCCTTATGTGACTGAAGTGGATTCTGATGATGATATTTCTGATTTATGTGATGAAAATGTTTCTGAACAATGTGCTCTTATCACTAAGCAATTCAAATCTTATCTAAAAGGAAAGTTCAGAAGACCAAATGATCAATTTCAATCAAAGGATAAGTTTAATCAAAACTCTTCTCCCTCTGATAAAAAGCTTGTTCCAAGTCAATCTTCCAGTTTCAATCAACCTAGACAATTTACAAAGGATAACAAGTTCAAATATGATCCTGAGTACAGAAAAAGGTTAAATGTGATGCATGTTCTGGATATGGTCATTATGTTAATGAATGTGCTAATACTTTGCTTAGGAAGAAGATGAACTTTAATGCCACTTTAAGTGATGATTCTGATGATGAAACTAATGCTGATAAATGTGAACTAAGTGATATGTTTGCTAGAATAGCTTATGATGATACATTTGATGATGATCTCGATGATTATTGGTCTGAAGCAGATTCAGATGTTATCACAACATCTGAAACAACATTCAGTAAAAATGATTCTGAGATTAACTGTTTTGCTGGAACTATTCTGAATGCTGAAACATCAAGTTCTGCTGATTGTAATTCTGAATATCTGAAGTTTAAATCTGATTTAGAAACTCAAAAATAGGTGTTGAGTTCTTTATCTTTAGAAAATTCAGATTTGAAAGAAAATCTTGTTAAGCTTGAAGTTCTTTTAACTAGAAAAGATGTGGAAATTTCTGTTTTGAAAGATGAACTTAAAACACTACTCTTAGCTTTAAAAAGTTTTCTACTAGCACTACTGATTTGAATGATGCATTGATGATTGGTAGACATGCTAATGCTGGACTTGGCTTTGAAAAATCTTTTGAGAATACTCCTATATCCTGTGAACCTATTTATTTTGTAAAAGCTGGAACTTCTGTACCAAAATCTTTGAAAGGTAAACAAAAAAAATCTGATGGTTTGTTTAAAGAGTATGTCTGTTTTTATTGTGTTGGAGTAGGTCACATTCGTCCATATTGTTCTAAGTTAAGAAGAGATATAAAAGCTGGAATATTTTTACCTGATAAAGTTGAACATCCCATAAAACAGGTTAACAACACTAAAGAGTTGATTCATAAGAACATGTCTTGTAATGTTGTGTATACATCTTTGAAAGCATGTGTTCCTGGATCTTGGTATTTTGATAGTGGTTGTTCTAGACACATGACTGGTCAAGTTAATCATCTGACTAATTATACATCATACAATGGTGTTCATGTTACCTATGGTGGTGGTTCAAAAGGTAAAGTTGTTGGTAAAGGAACATTGAATGTTTCTAGTTTTCCAAAGTTGACAAATGTGTTACATGTAAAAGGTTTACTTGCTAATCTGATTAGTATTAGTCAGTTATGTGATGATGATTTACATGTGAAATTTGACAAGAATTCATGCTATGTGTTTGATAAGAATGATGAATGCTTAATGACTGGCAATAGATCTGCTGATAATTGTTATTTGATTGGTTCAAATCATGCTTGTAAAAGTGCTAAAGCAGATGATATTATTTTGTGGCATCAAAAACTTGGTCATGTTAATCACAGAAGTATTCAGAGATTGCATAGACTAGGTGTTGTTGTTGGTTTACCTGATCTTAACTTTGAAAAAAGAAAAATCTGTGGATCATGCCAGAAAGGTAAGCAAGTAAGGACAACACATCAAATGTTGTCAACATGTACAACAAATAGGTGTTGTGAGTTGATTCATATGGATCTAATGGGTCCTATGGAAACTGAAAGTTTAGGTGGAAAGAGGTATTCTTATGTTCTTGTAGATGATTTTTCTAGATATACTTGGGTTATATTTCTGAAAGAAAAATCTGATACCTTTTCTGAGTTTAAAATTCTTTACAAAAAGTTTAAAACTGTTTTATGTTTAAAGATCAGTAGGATAAGATCTGATCATGAAGGGAATTTGAAAATAGTTTGTTTACTAATTTCTGTGAAAAGAAATGTATTTTACAAGAGTTTTCCTCACCTAAAACTCCACAACAAAATGGGATTGCTGAAAGAAAGAATAGAACTTTGCAAGAAATGGCAAGAGTTATGCTAACCTCAAAGAATCTTTCTAAGAAATTATGGGCTGAAGCTTTAAATACTGCTTGTCACATTGTGAATAGAGTGTACATTCATTCTGGTAGTAATTGTACTCCCTATGAGATTCTGAATAACAAGAAACCAATTTTGAAATACTTTCATGTTTTTTGTTGTGTTTGTTACATTTTGAATGATAGAGATCAGTTGCATAAGTTTGATTCAAAGAGTGATAAAGGATTTTTCTTAGGATACTCTAAGAATAGCAAGGCATATAGAATCTATAACTTGAGAACTGATACAATGCAAGAATCTGTTAATGTGGTGTTGGTCCCGATTTGTGGAAACCATGTGCGCGGAAATACCATGTGTAATGCATATAAAATAGGGGTGAGGGCAGAGTGATTCCAATTACTCTTTTTTTTAAACGATGTGTGTTTTGCTTATAATCAGATGCATATGGCAAGTAAGAACATAAAGCAGTAAAGAACACACGATTTTATAGTGGTTCGGAGTCCAACTCCTACATCCACTCTTCCCTATCACAAGGGGCATCAACTTAACCAACTGGACTTAGTTTAACGTGTTAGTCCAACACCCAACAGATGTTTACCGAGTTCTCACTCAAACGGGACTTATCTCCCTCACGGGATCGCCTACCCTCCCTTTCGGGATTGCTTAGATGTTTACCGAGTTCTCACTCACCTACAAACTTAACCTATCAAACTGATTTGGGAAAGGTTTGTTTGGTTTCCAACTAGGTTGAGATTTTCCCTTACATTTGTTTAGCCTCAATGCTAAGGGTGGGAAAATCTCTCTAAGCTTAGGATATTACATTTGTGCTTAGATCTAGGGTATAACACTTTTGAATATATGCGTGTATTTCTTGCTCAGTGTTCTATGGTGGGAATGCTTTGTGTATGTGGCTCTTGGCTCTGTAGCATCTTTTTCCACATTCTCCACTTCCACACTTAATTTGATGGATCACGCATTTCTCACACTGAATAATGAAGGAAGAACTTGTATTTATAGTGTGGATTTGAATGTTACCGGTGGATGGAGTCACATTCAAATCCATACTATTTTGTAGCTTTTGCAGCTTTTTCAGGCTGGTTGTCTTCCTCTCATTGGTCCACGTCAGCTGAATCTAACGGCTATTTCTTCAGGATCTTTTGAGTCTTCTGGATTCTTGAGTCTTCAGGTTTCTCTGAGTCTTCAGGTTTCTTGATTCAGCAGACTTCTCTTGTGGACCTTATCCGTCGGGTATCTTGACACTCGGGCTAATCGAGTTCGACTCTTACGTCTTCGAACATCGACCCTCGGTCACTAAGCTTTCAGCTAATTGATCATCGATGGCGTTCGATTCTCGATGAACATGACTTCATATGACTTCTCTTCTGATTTCTTCTCGTCGATCTGGTATCTCTTGATTTACGGTTTTCGATATCGATTTCTTCTCTTTGATCTGATCGGCTCACATGATCGGATCGATATAGCATCAGTCGACATATCGGTTTATCTGCGATCGATTTAGTACATCAGGTTAGCATATCAGGTTAGTTGCATCAGGTTATCTTATCTGATCTTGATCACGTCTGATCTCGATCAGTCTTATCTGTTTCTCTTCTGATCTGCAACCTCCTCTTCTGATCTGGTCATCTGATCTTCTGATCAGCTGGCTTAGCTTTTCTTTTCTTCTGATTTTGCTCAGCTCATCAGTTAACTCCAGAACTCATCTTACTCATCTGATCTCGATCAGTCTCGTCTGCAGCCTCGTCTGATCTCGATCATCTACGTCTGATTTCGTGAGTTCCCCCTCAACTTGTTCTTTCGTTCCCCCTCAACTTGTTATCTGTAAGTTAGCTTCAAAACCACAAGTTGATAATGTTTTGGCATAATTCATCAAAACTAAAATATCCCAACATGTGGTATTTGATGAACTTGCAAGTCTTGCAGGAAAAAGTGTTGAAGACAATGTCTCAGATTTGATAGAAGTATCCAGAGATACTGATGACACTAAAGATAGTAAGGATGTTGATCAGAATGTTCCTTCAACATCTGATACAACATTACCCAAAAATTCAAATACTGAGAATCTGTTACAAGATTCACAGTATTCGAAACAGTTGGTTCCCTCAACAAAGATAATGAAAAGTCATCCATCAGATCAGATCATTGGAGAAGCTACCACTGGTGTACAAACTAGAAGAAGAATGAGTATTCACATCAATAACTTTGTAAGATCAGTTTGCATGTCATCCATATGCAATCAGGTAACTTTTGAGTGTTATCATTCTGCAATTGAGCCTAAGAATGTTAAAGAAGCTCTTAATGATGAAAATTGGATAAATGTTATGCATGAAGAGCTTAATCAGTTTGAAAGAAATGATGTTTGGACACTTGTACCTAAACCTAATTCTGATATTAATGTCATAGGAACAAAGTGGATTTTCAAAAATAAAACTGATGAATCTGGTAATATTGTGAGAAACAAGGCTAAATTGGTTGCTCAAGGTTATACTCAGATTGAAGGAATAGATTTTGATGAAACATTTGCTCCTGTTGCTAGAATAGAATCTATTAGATTACTTCTTGCTATTCCATGTTTCATTAACATTAACTTGCATCAAATGGATGTTAAAGCTGCTTTCTTAAATGGTATTCTGGAAGATGGAGCTTATGTTGAACAACCTAAAGGTTTTGAAAATCTAGAGTTTCCTGATCATGTTTACAAGGTAAAGAAAGCTTTGTATGGTCTAAAACAAGCACCTAGAGCTTGGTATGATAGACTTATTGATTTCTTACTTGCGTTTGGATTTTTTAGAGGTGAAGCTGATAGAACCTTGTTCATTAAAAATTCTAAAAATGATATCATGGTTGCTCAAATATATGTTGATGATATTGTATTTGGTTCAACTAGTAATGATATGCTTGAAAGTTTTGTTAAAGAAATGACCTGTACTTTTGAAATGTCCATGGTTGGAGAACTAAATTTCTTTTTAGGTCAAATCAAACAAATGAAAGATGGTATTTTCTTTTGTCAAAACAAATATGCTAAGAATCTGGTGAAAAGGTTTGGTTTGGAAAATGCTAAAATTATGAAAACTCCTATGGGTTCAACTCAAAAGTTGAGTAAAGACTTGATTGGAAAAGATGTTGATCCTACTTTTTATAGATCAATGATTGGAAGTCTTTTGTACTTAACTTCTAGTAGGCCTGATATTATGTATAGTGTCTATCTTTGTGCTAGATATCAAGCTAATCCTAAGAAATCACATCTTAATTCTGTAAAAAGAATTATAAGATATGTGGCTGGAACATGTGATCTAGGTATTTGGTACTCAAAGGATACTAATTGTTGTTTAGTTGGCTATAGTGATGCAGATTGGGCAGGTGGTTGTGATGACAGAAAAAGTACTAATGGAGGATGTTTCTACATGGGAAACAACATTATCTCCCGGCATAGTAAGAAACAGAATTGTGTTTCACAATCGACAGCTGAGTATGAATATGTTGATGCTGGAAGTTGCTGCACTCAACTGATATGGCTTAAAAAGATGTTTGATGATTATGGGTTGAAAAGTGGTATTTTGACTGTTTATTGTGATAGTACTAGTGCTATCAATATTTCCAAGAATCTTGTGCAACATTCTTTGACTAAGCATATAAGTATAAGACATCACTTTATAAGAGATCTTGTAGAGAAAGAAGTTGTGAAGTTAGAATACATTTCTACTGAAAAACAACTTGTTGATATTTTCACAAAAGCCCTTGATAATGAGAGGTTTTCTTCACTTAGGAAATCTCTTGGTCTTTGCTATATCTGAAAATAAACACTAGATGTTGTGACAAATGTTTCCAACATTTGAAGCAACATTGTGGTTCTGATAATGAGTTTGTCTGCTGTTTTTGCTTATTTTTTAGCTTTAAATGATAATATTTTGATCTTATTGTTTGAATCATGGTTTAAATACAGAGTCCTGGGCATATATCTCTTAAATGCATTAAAAATAAAACACAATTTAGATGTGTAATCACTGAGTAACTATGGGACACAAAGCTCGCTACTACGATGTTCTCTTTTCAAAAGGTGATTAAATATACATCCATGTTTGTTCACAATCCATTGAGTAACTATGGGGCACGGAGCTCGCTACTACGATGCACTCTTTTGAAAAGATGGATCAATGTGAACATATTTTTAAAGAAAAATTCAAAATATGCAACACTTTGATGATGAATTTCATGTAAAATTGAGTATTGAGATATATGTGTGCCGACATTTTGTGAAACCTTAAGTGATTTGAACTTTATCTATGATACATGATTCGTTTAATGTTCTGGATAAGTTTAATTTGTGGATTGAACAAGTTATTTGAATTGATTTGTGTCTATTTAATTTTAGATATGGTTTCCTATTTTTTTTTTTTTAAATGTTTTGGCACTCACTTACACATCACACGATCACATAACTTCAAAGTAGTGGGTGGTTACCTTTGTTCCCCTCTCGATCGGTTTTTGTGGATGATGTGTGTTATAACCTCCGGTCTTTCTTCTCTACTTAAGTTCGTTTTATCTGTGATGTTTAATATTGAAAGCTGAAAACATTGTTGATGTTGGGATTATACTGGAAAGTATGCTTTTACTTTGTATAATCAAAACTGAATTTCCATCTTATTAACTGAAATAAATTGTTTATCACTGATGCTTTAAATATCATCGAATGTTACATATATTTACTGCATAACTGTTCAATAAATAGTATGTGTTACATTGTAGTTAATTTAGTGATAACAGATCACAGAAGATTAAATTAACAGTCCCTTGTAACCAAAAGTACACCATTCACGACCTAGATGGAAATGAACAATCCATCGTGAAAGGTTGAAGTGTAAGGCTCAGATTGGCTTGTCTTGACCAAGAGATTACACTAGTGCATGACTGATACACTGAATAGGACCTACAGGAGGACAAATTCTTCAGAACTGAACAAGGAAGAATTAAACATCAGTGGTTCGTTATTTCTTAATCTTCGTCCCTTAAATAGGATCACGTGTGGTTGGTAACTATTGCTTTGACTTATCATGGGTAGAGAATCAACGAGATTCAATACTTTTTATCTTAGGCAATATTATTGGTCACATGCGATTGATAAGATTTAATACGGAGAATCGTGTGCAAGTACGCTTGTTCGATTTGCCCCCTTGGGAGGTTCATAAGATTTATCATACCAAATCTTGTAAGTAGAACTAGTTTCCGGTATGGATAATAATGTTGAACCGTTCCTTAACCAAGGACAAAAGATATTAATTAATGGAAAGCTATTTCAGTGGCTTGAATTAATTAATGGGCTAGATAATCTTAAACATGGGAAATAATAACCGGGAGCCATATTGACTGTAATATGGGTTAAGATGGATAGTGCAATATTAATTATGTAGTGGGATTAATTAATATTTATGGGTTTGAATATTATTGTGGCTCAATATTGATAATTCAAGATCCATTGGAAGGTCCAATCTTAATTCTCCTAAAGGCCCCCTAAGTAGCCCAACATAAAGTTCAATAACTGAAAAAGGTGTTTAAAAATAAAATAAATTTGTTGCCTATTTTTCCTTGTCTTTTTCGAAAATTATGGATAAAAGGGGAGAAAGATTTTCTTTGAATTTTGTTATGGAATGAAGATATGTATTCTTGGAATACAAGATTATCTCATTAAATTCAAAAAATCTCCCACTTGGTTATTCATATAGTTAAATTTTGAAAATT
Source organism: Stenogyne calaminthoides (assembly GCA_037126765.1). NCBI lineage: Eukaryota > Viridiplantae > Streptophyta > Magnoliopsida > Lamiales > Lamiaceae > Stenogyne > Stenogyne calaminthoides. The sequence goes on along the minus strand of JBBCBC010000010.1, from coordinate 36,174,574 downwards.
TTGAAATATAAGGGAAAGAAAGATTTTCTTGATTTTCTTGAAAAGATATTATGGAAGATATGTATTTTCTTGAAATACAAGTATATCTCATAAATTCAAGAAGATCCAAATCTTGGAATCTTGAACCTAATATTTTGAAAATTCCATAACAAAGAGTTGGGATTTTTGTGGAATATTTTAATTATGGAGAAAAGAATAATATGAGATATATTCAAGATTTCTTGGAGATCAAGAAAAAGATTTTCCCATATTATTTTATCACAAGAATTCGACCACTGCACCTCTATAAATAGGGGATGAATGTTTCATTCTCAAGTACAATTCCATGTGCTGGAAAAATTAGTAAATCCACAAAGGTGGTGCAACAAAGTTTATTTTTTCCTTTTGTTAATTGTTCGCGAGCATTCTACCACCGGATTGTCGAGCAAGGATTAAGGGAATACTTGTAAAGGTTTTTTGGTGTGTCTAATCAACGAGACCATTGCCACTCCAAGAGGTACGTTCACGTAAACTCGTAGTAATTCCGCATGCGTAGGATTTACGTGAACTGTTTATATGCATGATTTGTTGTTGAATTATTATTTGAATTAATATAGGATTAATTCATGCTAGTAATAATTATCAGAATTAAATTTGTATTTAAATATTTATCCTGAATAGATCTGTGCAATTAATTCCCCAACAACTGGTATCAGAGCCTCGGTTTCGGGCTCTGAATTTTAAATTGTAATTTAATTTATTTTCATTAAATTTGAAATTGGATAGTAGAATTGCTAGATCTTTTTTTGCAGGTATCCAATTGTCATGGAATTTAATGTGTTTATTTATGCATGCATATAAATTGTGGTTTTTAATTCAATTCGTTCGAATTCGTTTTGCCTCGTGAGAAAATCAACAAGTAGATTAGGATTTGTTTGATTTGATCAAATGTAATAGACTAGTCTAGATCTAGGTTTATTTATTTTTTGTAAATAAATTGTAACCGGATCGGAAACGGAAACGGAGACGAAGAATTAAAGGATAGATCCAGAACTATATGCGGACGACGTGCATCGCACGAAACGTGCCAAGGGAGGCACGCGCACGACGCGGACGTCGCCATGTGAATGGGCACGACGCTGGGCGTCAGGTGGGATCGTCCTGGACGCGCAAGGGCACGGACGGGCGACGCGCACGGGCGTGCGCGGGACCATACGCGAAGCGGACGATGGCGAGCGTGCGCGGGGACGCGTGGCAGTGCCGAGATCTGTGGGCGAGGCGAGGCTGGCAAGGCGTGCTGAGGCTGTCGAGGCTGATCGACCAAGGGGCCGGCCGGATACGGGCGTGCATCCCGACTGCGAGCTACTTGGCGTGGCGTTTCGAGACGGAGTTCTTTTCGAGACGATCGAGTGGGAGAAATTCAAGATGGTGTTTCTTCAAAATCAAGCCAAGAAAAATCAAACCATGACAATTGGATAATTTGTGCCCAATATGTTTATTTTTCCGCTTTGTTTGATTTATTATTGTGATTTCTTGTGCTTTATTTAATTTGTTTAAATGTGTTTGCATGAGAATTGCCCAATGAAAAATATCACCTTCAAAAATTACTAAGTATGTTTAAATAATTAATTGACAATTTTATTCCGGATAATAAAATTGAATTAATTTTGACCTCCATGATTTATTTATTTGTGAATTCTTTTGGAGAAATTCCCCCCACGGGACGGTCAAAAGATAGCTTTCACACGAATAAATTCAGATGGATGATTGTGGATTATTACTAGTGGCGACGATGATCCTCCCCACGAGGCTTGTTCAAAGCAAAATAATAATTCTGTATTTAATCATGGTTATTACTTAGGTATAAAATTGATATGCATATACTTCCCCGAAGTCCCTGTCAATTTTATATTGGTCAAGTGGGAGCCAACTATTAATCTGGATATTAAAGGTTTGTAACTGTTCTTGTTTATAACCTGCTTGAATGTGTTTAAATAATGACCCACCCCACGTGGCTTATTTAAACTGTTTTGAGATGTTGGCTGATGCATGTTCATTTTTTTTTGAGATTTTAATATGAAACATGTGATCGAATTTTGTGATATATTTGTGCTTATGCATATTATTATTTATTTCAGTTCATCATGTCGCAACCTTTTAATCCACTGTTCAATATACTTAAAGACAATTTGCTTACTAGTGAAAACTATTTTGATTGGATATACAAACTAAAGTTTGTCCTAGCCGCATCACCTTCCAAATGGGTACTTGATACACCAAAACCCGAAAAACCAGCTAAGGACGCCGGAATATGGGATGAGATGATGTATGGTGAATGGGAGCTGGCAAATGAATTGATGAAGGATACAATTCTGGCACATCTGTCAGATGCGTTGAAACACCTTCACCAAGAATATGAGTCAGCTGCAGACATCTTACAGAATCTCGAAGCGATGTTCGCACATCAGACCCATATGGCAATCCAAAGTGTGAAGCAACAGGGAGATGCTGAAGTTGGTGCCCCTAGCAGCAGAGACAAATCTCAAGATGGGGACCAACAGGGAGATGCTGAGGATCAGTCTCAGATGGAGAAGGAAACTTCTTGTGCTGATCAACCTGAATCATTCAACCTCGGATCGAAAGCACTCTCTTCAGTACTTTTTGCACTATTAACAATTATGCCAAGGTTATTGAAGTTTCTATCTTTAACTCAATTGTCGATGTACGATCGAGGCTCAGATGGAGACTGGAGCTCAGGATGAAGCTGATGCTCAGGTACAGACCAACCCTCAGGTTGTGTCTGAACCTCGAAATGATGAATCAAAGACAGAAGGTGCAAAATGTTCCCGAGATCGACCTCACTCCCTTAATGGAGAAGCTTGAGAAGGTTGAGCCAATCTTTGAACAAAATCACTCGATAGAAGAAACATTGGCCGCCCAAGCTCGGAAGATGGAGAATCTGAGTTCATCTTGAATCGTGAAACTTCAAGACACTCGACCTCAAAGATGACCTCCATGGAAGACAAAATTTGAATGAGAAGTTCGGAGGAGTCAAGGCCGAGCCGAAAATCTTTGAACTTAAATGAAGCACCGGAGAGAACCGAAGTTTCTAGAGGTGAAATTGGTAGAGAAGAACGGCATCTTGATCAAGTCTCATTGTTGAGGAAATGAGCTCAATGCTCATGACCAAGATGACAAAGATGTTTAAAGATGCTCTCTCCGTCGGTTTGCCCATCTTTTCAAGAATTCTCTCAGAGCAAAGAACCACCTCGAGGCTAGAAGATGAACAGGATCGCTTAGCGGGAGAGGTCTTGTTTGTTTAAGCAAAGAGAATACCATATGGACACAAAGACTCTCCGACTTCTTCCAAATTACGGTGCCAAGAAGGGGAAAGGCCAGTGAAGACCTCGGGGAAGTTATTAGCACGTCTTTGGAGAAAAAAAGGCGCAAAAGGAAGCTGAAAAGAATATCCTATCTGAAGCCTTGAAGGAAGTCGAAGCTACTGAAAAGCTGAAGTTCAGTAAGGTGGAGAAGCCGATCTACACTCAGGTTTATGAGGAAACCATGCTTGAAGTTGCGAGAGAGAAACTGAGTGATAGAGCTAAGGTTGGAACAAGCCAGGCTGCTGCTGAATTGCCTATGAAGAGGAAAGCCTTGGGCATTGTTGAACCTGAGAGCAAGCGTGCTAAGGCTTCTAAGCCAGTACAAAGAAAGTTGATTGAAGAATTAGAAGAGTCTGCAGGTCAGCATCAGAGAAAAGTCTTCAACACAAAGAATGCCCTGAAGACACTCTAGATAGAACAAGCAAAGAAAACTGCTGCTTCGGTCTCAGGCGTGCCTGTGATCAGGAAGAAATTAGAAGAAGAGCAGAAGCGAAGGAGTGGATTCAAAAGGTTTGCGAGCAAAAGGAGAGGGACATCAAAAGCACAGAAATGGCCACACGTTGACAAATGGATGCCCATCAAATTCAACGATTGTTGGGAAGAGGTCAAGAGAACCTTCTGGTTCTACTATGATGTGCTCAGGGAATGGAGAGGGGAAAGCTCAGATCAAAATGAAGCATTCATTGAATATCTCCTAACCTTATATCCTAAATATCTCCAAAGCTGGATGAACCTTGCAGATGAAGGAAATGTGCAGATAGTAGGCCCCGGTCCATATACCTACCCTCCTCCAAGACTTGATAATGGCATGGTGAATGAGAAAGCCATTACTCAAGAAATTGCTCAATATGCTGTTCAGTTGGGTTTGACAGGAAACAATCCGGATATCATTAAGGAAAGAGATGCGCTGAAAAAGAGGTATTTCGGAATGTTCAACCTGGAAGTGCCCGCTGATGAAGTTGAAGAAAATGCAAACTGAAGAGCAGAAGACTGAAGAGCCAAATCTGAAGACTGGAGACTTACCTGAAGACACTTGTAATTTTTCTATCTTTTTGTCTTTTATTTTTGCTTTTGATAAACTCATTGTAAGCTGTAAACTCAAAAATCATCATCAATGAAGCTTTATCATTTATGCTCAAAAGATAATATCTCATTATCTTATTTACATGTCTTTTACTTTTGATATGCCTAAATGATGTCTCTGAATTAATTGTTTGAATATGGGGGAAATTGATTGAGAAATTAAGTATTTGGTGATGAATCCTTTGAGAGATTCATTACTGAAGAAATTGTTGGAAGATTCTCTGTATGGAAATTTTTGGGAGACTCATTATTTATGGGGGAAATTGTTGAAAATAAAACCAGTCTTGTAATAGGATAAACTGAAACCTGAGCTTAGGTTAAATGTTTGTAACAAGATAGGTTTTGGCATCATCAAAAAGGGGGAAATTGTTGGGAGATGAATTTAATAAAGATATGATTTTGATTAGATCCCAAAACCCCTGAGTATGACATGTTCAGAATAATCTTGATAGTTGAGCCAGGATTCAGTTTTAGAGTATTCGGGATGTTATCTGCAAAATGTATAGTCAGCAGATATAGATCAGGTTAGGATCTGAAGATTCTGAAGAACTCAGTAAGTTTCTGAGGAAACTGAAGTTTCAGTATGAAACGAAGAAACTGAAGACTCAGTGAGAAACTGAGAATCTGAAGACTCAGTATGAAACTGAGATACTGAAGACTCAGTATGAAACTGAGATACTGAAGACTCAATATGAAACTGAGGAACTGAAGACTCAGCATGAAGACTCAGTATATCAGTCAGTATACATGTGAAGAAGTTGAAGACTCTGAAGACTCAGAAGACGCTGAAGACCCTGAAGACTCAGAAGACTCTGAAGACTCTGAAGACACAGAAGACAGAAGACTGAAGAACTGAAGATCAAGAATACTGAAGGCACAGTAATTACTGAAGACTCGGTAATGTACTGAATGCTCAGTATAAACCTGAATGTTCCAAGGCACTGAAAATATCTATCTGAAGGATACAATACTGAAGAAAACGCGATTACTCAGAAGAATAGATATTGCCCAAGACATTCAAATGCAGACAAAAGGAACTAAGTCAAAGTGTTGTTAAGGTTATATCAACTCAGAGATTGTAACCAAAAGAGCCGTTGAAGGTGTCTACCTTTAACTGGAGACAAAAGTCAAAAAGAGGAAGACAACACTGTACCATACTGACACTGACAGTGATAGGTCGCTGAAAAAGATGTCAGAAGTACTAAGTTCCAAACTGCAAAAAGTGAAGACCGGCTACATGAAAGGCTATTGCCTAAAACGTGTTAGGGATTGTCAAACCCTAAATATAGTCGTTACTCACACACCATAAGAGGAAACTCTCGGAGCTATCTCTCCAACGGATAGTTTTTCAAGAGTGACCTTGGTGTATGCCTATAAATACTTGTGACCCTCTACATTGTAAGGTTACGGGAAATTTGTAAGCAACTCAAGAGCTCAAACTTATTATTGCAAGTTGAAGCACTCGAAAAACCAAGAATTTCCCAAGTGCTTTAAATCGAAGAGAGCTCACTATACTAAGCCTAGCTTGATAAGATATATCCAAAAGCTTAGTCGAGATATCCTAGCCTTTGCTTTGTACTTCATTGCAAAGGGTATCTCATCATAGTTGGAAACCAACCAAGAAACCCCAAACCCTTTAGAAGGTAGTTTGTGTGTGATTGTTGGTGAGAAGAGTTGTAAAGAGTAAGTAAACTACGCGGAGTAGTCAGAAAGCTCTAGAGGTGAAGTTAGTAAGCTACAGAGGTAGTCTTAAAGCTTGTTTGTATTTGAATAAGTAAACTACGGAGGTAGTCAAAAAGCTCAAGGTCGGGTTGAGTAAGTAAACTACGTGGAGTAGTCGAAAGCTTCGGGGCGAAGTTGAGTAAAGTAAACTACGCGAGGTAGTCGAAAGCTCGAGGAAGTGATTAGTGAATTTCTCGAGGATCGAGAGAGAGTGGAAGAGGAGCTTGAGTCTCCGAACCACTATAAATTGTTTGTGTTGTTTATTGCTTTTTTATCCGCGGCTTAATCGCCGCATTGACTTAAATCAAAGCATACTTTTCACAGGATCGATATTCGAGTTTGGAATCAATCCAATCGAAGTTGCATAAAATTCTTTAATCACAAATTCAATCCTAATCACTATTCCATTAAAGGAAGGTTTTTTTTTAGAAAGCTTAAAACGAGTATAAACTAAGGGCCAACCATTCCACACATCCGAGTAGCTAGAACAGATAGTTACCAAACCGAACTTACTCTTTCCGAGGGTTCAAAATGAAGTTGAGTTATCTAATCCAAGCAACTCGGGATCTCTAAACTTCGGGACTCGGTTTGGGATTATCTCGAGGTTTTCGAAAGCGGCTTCAGGATCACTGCCTCGAGAGACTTTGACTCGGAGCGATTTGTGCTTCTCAGGACCAAATCATCGTGACAACCCCGACCCAAGTGACCTCGAAGAAGAAAAAAAGTTTTAAAACACCTAACACGTGTATTCCCCCATACACGTGTAAAGACTTCGTTTCACACCGACCAACATCCTTCTCCCTCTTTTCTTTAATATTTTCAAAAAAAAATAGGAAATATTGCAACAATAAATTTATTTTATTTTAAGCACCTTTTATTTATTGGACTATAATTTGGGCTACTTGAGGGGCCTTTAGGAGAATTAAGATGGACCTTCCAATGGGCTTCTGAATTCCAATATTGAGCCACAATATAATTCAACCCATTAAGATTAGTTAATACCACTATATAATTAATATTGCACTATCACACTTAACCCATATTACGGTAATATGACTCCCGATTATTATTTCTCGTCTTTAAGATTATTTATTCCATTAATTAATTAAGCCACTGAAAAGCTTTATATTAATTAATATCTTTATCCTTGGAGTAAGGACAGCCAAGCTTTATTATCCATACTGGAAAATTAATTCCACTTGCAAGATTTGGTATGATAAAGGTTCCGGGCCCACCAAGGGGACCAATCAAGCAAGACTTTTGCAAGCACACGATTCTCTATATTATTTTAGCAACTGTCGTGCAATTAATATTATTGCCAAAGATATAGGGTATCGAAGTCGCAATGATTCTCTTCCCATTTATAAGTCAAAGCAATAACTACTAATCACACACAGTCCTTATTAAGTGACAGAGATTAAGAAATCAATAACCACTGAGGTCTAACTCTTCATTCCTTAACTCAGTGCGAATTAGTTTATCCTCTCTGTAGGTCTGCTTCAGCGCATCGAATGCACTAATGTAATATCTTGGTCAAGACAAGCCAATCTGAGCCTTACACATCAACTTCTACCAATAGATTGTTCGGATCTATCTAAGTCTCGTTTACAAGGCACTGTTAACGTGATCTTCTGTGATCTGGTATCACCACGTTAGCTACAATGTAACGTGTGCTATGAACGGTTTGCAATAAATATATACAACATTCAATCATATTTAAAGCAACAGTGATAAATAATTTATTTCAGTAAATAAGTGTTTAATACATAGGTTATACAAAGTAAAAGCATACTTTCACGTATAACCCCAACAATCATAAAATGGTGGCCTACTCTGGCAGCCCGCCAGGAGTTACCTGGTCGCTACCACTCCCAGGTCGCCCCTTCCGTGTGATACTAAGAGTTGGCCTACTCTGGGCAGCCCGCCAGGATTTGCCTGGTCACTACCACTCCCTGGTCGCCCCTTCCGTCCTCGGTGTATAATCAGTGGTCAACACACACGCATCATTTGATCAAATCGCATTTCATGATATGCATGATGCAATGCAATGCAATACAGATTAACTCACAAGTTTCACATATCACATATCCAATTTACATCAAATATCGAGCTCACCAGCTCATTCCACGGTGATCACTGAATGTCAATCAAATCTCACAATCCACATATTATCCACGTATTGTCAGTTAATCACAAATAAATCATATAATAATATGTTTATGCATTGTAGTTGTAAATAAATTTCTACTTACCTCGAGTTCTCCTCCCTCCTCTCTTAACACTATTAATTTTTTTAATCAACAGTCATTTCACTAATAAAGATTTGGGCTTGGAGAGCTGTTAAAAATGACCTTGTAAAGCGGTTATAACAACTCTCCAAGTAACAGCTGTCCAAGCAAAAGTGGAGCTTAAACAGCGGTTAAAAACCGATGTCCAAAATATATGCTTAGACAGCGGTTATGAACCGCTTGCAAAGATATTCACTTGGAGAGTGGTTCATAACCGCTCTCCAAGATGCAACATAGAAAACGGTTAAAAACCATTGTCTAAGTATCAAAATTGATAATTAGACAGCGGTTTTTAGCCCCCCATACAAAGCCTCCCAATTAATGAAGGCAATTACTCGCTCCCATGGGGGACCGAACACGGGACCTTGGGCGCCTGAGCAAGGATCAATTCCGCTCGAGCACTTGCTTTCTTGAGTTTACTTAATGAAATTAATTCTATATGTTCTAAAAATCATTTTTTCTTACAATTTTTTTTAAAATTCTTTATTTCAATTATCTTATTTATTAATTCAATCACATTTTTATATAATAATTATTTTTATATAAATTAAAATTAAAATTAAATTAAATTAAATTAAAATTATATTTTTTACTTGTACTTTTTTTTAACTACCTTTCTTTTAAACTTGTAATATTTTTCCTTCTAAACAATTAATACTTTTCTATCAAAATAAATAATATTTTTCTTTAAACAAGTAATACTTTTTCATCTAAACAAAGTAATACTTTTCTTTAAACAAGTTATACCTTTCTATCTAAACAAGTAATACTTTTCTATTTAAACAAGTAATACTTTTCTATCTAAACAAGTAATACTTTTCTATTTAAACAAGCAATACTATTGGGAGATGAATTTAATAAAAGATATATGATTTTGATTAGATCCCAAAAACCCCTGAGTATGACATGTTCAAAATGATCTTGATAGTTGAGTCAGGATTCAGTTTTAGATTATTCAGGATGTTATCTGCAAAATGTATAGTCAGCAGATATAGTTCAGGATAGACATCAAGACTTCGATGAGATCTTGAGGAATCAAGGCTCGAAGATGAAGATTCGATTCCTATCGGTCCAAGACATTTTGTCTTATAGTCTCGAAGACTCTCGAAGACTCGAAGACCACGAAGACTCAAGACTCAAGACCAAGACCCGAAGATTGAAGATCAAGAATCTTGAAGGGTACGATAATTAGTGAAAACTTCGAAAGGTAATTGAATGCTCAATTATGAACACTCAATGTTCCGAGGCACCATTCAATATATCTATCCAATGATGCAATCTTGAAAAAAACGCGATTCCTTAGAAAGTTAGATATTGCCATGACATTCAAATCTTTAGCACAAAAGGAACTAAGTCGGAAGTGTTGTTAAGGTTATATCAAACTCGAGTTTGTAACCAAAAAGAGTCGTTGAAGGTGTCTACCCTTTAAACCGAGACAAAAGTCAAAAAAGAGGAAGACGACATCAAGCTGTACCATACCGATCGATAATCGACAAATGGATGTCGTCGCTGAAAAAAAAAAGATGTCGATGTACAAAAGTTCCAGATCGCAAAAAGTGAAGACCACCACATGAAAGGTTATTGCCTAAAAACGTCTTTAGGGAGTTTCAAACCCTAAATATAGTCGTTCTCACACACCTTAAGAGGAAACTCACGGTTATCTCTCCAACGGATAGTTTTCAAGAGTGACCTTGGTGTATGCCTATAAATATCTTGGTGACCTCTACATTGTAAGGTTACGGAAATTTATACGCAACTCAAGAGCTCAAACTTATTCTTGCAAAAAGTTAAAGCACTCAAAAAACTTAGAATTTCCCAAGTGCTTCTATATCAAGAGAGCTCACTATACTAAACCTAGCTTGATAAGAATTATCCAAAGCTTAGTCGAGATATCCTAACCCTTTGCATTGTGCTTCATTGTAAAGGATATCTCATCCTAGTTGAAAACCAATCGAGAAACCCCAAACCCTTGAGAAGGTAGTTGGAGTGTGTTTGTTGGTGAGAAGAGTTGTAAAGAGTTAGTAAACTTCTGGCGGAGTAGATCGAAAAACTCTAGAGGAGAAGTTAGTAAGCTACGGGGGTAGTCCAAAGCTTGTTTGTGTTTTGAGTAAGTAAACCACGGAGGTAGTCGTAAAAGCTCAAGGTCGGGTTGAGTAAGTAAACTACGTGGAGTAGTCGAAAAACTTCAGGGCGAGTTGAGTAAGTAAACTACGAGGTAGTCGTAAAGCTCAAAGTTGATAGTGAATTTCTCTCAAGAGTCGATTGAGAGTGGGCGTAGGAGCTTGAGTCTAATTCGAACCACTATAATTGTTGTGTTCTTTATTGCTTTCCTTATCTATGCTTAAATGTTGCATTGACTTGTTTTTGAAAGCATACTTTTCATTTTTACCGCTGATTTATTCCATTGGAATCAATCCACTGAAGTTGCATGTAAAGTGAATCATAGCTTAATCACTAATTCATAAAGGGAAGGTTTTCAGCAAAGCTTAAAACGAGTATAATTTAAGGGCCAACCATTCCATAATTCGAGTAGCTTAGAAATGAATAGATAGTTACCAAATTGAACTCTCATTTGAGGATTCATGGAAGTTAGTTATCGATCCAAGCAACTCGGGATCTCTCTTCCACACTCGGGACTCGGTTAGGATTATCTCGAGGTATCGGAAAGCGACTCAAGATCATCGTCTCGGTAGACTTTGACTCGGAAGCGTCTGTCTTCTCGAGAACCTAATCTTGAGTTATCGACCCAAAAGACCAGTGACCTCAATAAGAAAAAGTTTTAAAAACACTGAACACGTGTATTCCCCCCCATACACGTGTAAGACTCGTTTGCACCGGGACCAACAAGTGGTATCAGAGCAGTGGTTCAACTTGACCACCTGCTGTGTTGACCAAAGTTTTATTTTTCAAAAATACTTGTGGTCTATCTGAACTGATATTATTTGCTGAAACTTTTTACTTTTCAAAAGATCAGATAAAAATGTCTTCTAAAAAACTTCCCATGTTCTCAGTGGAGAGCTATGATCTATGGAGACTGAGAATGCAGGCTCATCTGTATTCCAAACATGAGCGTATGTGGAGAGTGGTCTCTCAAGGACCATTCTAATTTACTATTGTGAATCCCAGAATTACAGAAGATGAGAGAAATGATTCTAGGAATGAATTGCCAAAGTCAGATGATCAACTTACTCCTGATCAGAGAAAGTTAGTCAATCTTGACTATATTGCCAAAGATACAATCTATAGCACTATTGATGATGGTGTTATGAGGAAGATCTCTCACTGTGAAAATTCAAAGGAAATATGGGATACACTTACTGAGATTGCTCAAGAAGAAAAGGAGTCTGAAGAAAGTTCCAAATTTTTCCTTCGTAGAAATATGCTTTCGAAAGTGACAGAGATGACGCCTTTTTTTCTCAAGAAAACCAATGATCGGGTTAAAAGCCCAAACCTCGGAGAAGGCTAGAAAACCCGAAAGGTCGATTGGAAAGTTTCAGCAAGTACTTCAAAGCCTCGGGCTAAGAATGTAAACTGAAAGGCTCCACACTACTCAACCATCGAGGAATCCTTAGATGAGAAACACTCAAATAGAGACACTCTCAACCGAAGAGACCAAGTCCTCAAGATCTTTGAAAAACTTTTATCAGATTTCGATCTGACAGTAAACCTGAAACCCCCACTTGCCTTTAAGGGTAAAGGTTACATGAACCCGAAACCCTCATCAAAGATTTAGACCGGCCGCACAAAAGCCTAAAGATCCAACGTAAGGCCCGAACCAAAGAAGAATTCAAAAGCCCATGTTCATGCTAAAGCGAGCACACATATACAGAAAATTGCTAAGGCACCCAGAGTAGTGGATGTATATGTTGATGTTTATGAAAGATAAATTTGCCACTCTAAAGTGATTAGAGTTGTCAGGCAGATTTGGATTCCGAAAGATACATCTAACCAGATAGGACCCTATACCAAATGGGTACCACATATCTAATCTGTTTTTAGGAAAAAACTTACTAAAAAAGAACACTTGAATCCGAATGAAGATATCATTAACCCTGTTGAAAGAAGATCTGAGATGTCATTGTTGGAAGATGAATCTCCTTCATGGACTTCAAGAGAAATCAAGCTGAAGAAGGAACTTCATCAGAGATCATGTCGAAAAGAAGGACATAAGGATGGAGAAAATTCATACTGATAAGCAAAACCAGAGTCGATATCTTGACTAAACCTTTGGTTTGAATCAAGATTTCGAGAACTGTCGATTGAATTAGGAATGTTAGAACCAGTGTATAGAGTAAAATCAAAAATTGAAGGTTTTTGGATGCATGAAGTTTTTCTCGATAAATTCTCCGAGAAGCTCGGGATAAAATGGAAATATTGAATCGAGTCTCGAAAAACTCAGATCTTGAAGGTCAAGATTTCTCGAACACATCGAACCCATTCAAGACTTCGATATTATCTTGATATTTTATCAAGGTCGATTTTTCGAAAAGAAGGATAGAGGAAATTAGTCTGAAGAAGTAATGACTCATGTGACTCATTTATTGCTTAAGTAAAATTCAGTAATCATTCGCAATAAATACAAAACACCGAGGAATGTTTTTTGGGCGGGATCGTTTTAAATTCGAAGAAGGTCAATACCATTTAATGCTCGCTACATTAATGACCAATGAGGATGTTTTGGCGGCTTACTTTTTTTTTTTCGAGAGATCGTCGGTTCAGATATACCCATTAATCGAGAGATTAATCTCAACCGTTGTTTTCACCTAACCAACGCGGTTCCCCACGATCTCAAAGCTATATAAACCCCAATAAGTCATTCAAGCCAAAATTTTATCAAACCCTTCGTTCCCAAATCCTCTGCAAATAAATCCCCTTTGCCCAGAAATCTCCAAACCCTAAAGCTTCATTTCTTCAATCAATCTCTAAAATGGCCCCAACCTTGTTCGAGAGATTAGCCGAAACCAACAAGCCGTGGTACGAGTTCATTGTCTCACTCGAAAAGCACAACCAACTCAAAGCCGTAAGAGGAGGCTCTGATATGATTCGATCTAAACTCACCCATCTAGTCGCTTGAGCCGGACCACGAGAGTTTGCGAAAGAGGTAATAGAATTCATCTATAACTTGAAGATAGATGAAGAGGATCAGATGCATTCTAAGATAATCAGTATCACATTTAGAGCGAAATCGTCAAATACATCGATTTTGAGAGGATCTCGTATGTAGTTAAAAAAAATCCAATGATGTTTTTGAGCTCTGTGATAGAGGAGAGGATCCTGCGATGTATATGTCGGGTAGAGAGCAGGAGTACTTAGATATGATTGTTGAGAATCCTGTTAAATTTGAAGCGACATTGCATAAGAGGCACTTAAACCCATAATATCGTGTTTTGATGGATATTGTGAGCAAGAGCATCATGAGTCTTGCGGGGAGTTTTGAGCAGATCAGTACCCCGAAGCTCAGATTGATGGCGGCGATAGAGGCCTCACCCACCACCGACTTCAACTGGCTGAAATTTCTGATTTAGACGGTGAGTGAGCAGACCAAAGTTTTGAAGAAGGTTGACGGGGCGATCTCAATAAAAGTCAAGATCCACCATGCCACCAAAATTGCTTATATTTTGGAGATGTGCAGAGAGGAGGAGGATATCTTTGCCAATTCGACCCCATTTCCTAAGTCCAAAATTCTCTTTAAACCCATTGCTGCAAAGAAGCAGGCCATCAGGGGGAAGAGAGAAAAGAAGGTAGAATCATCACCGGCTTCTTGGAAAAAATAGACTCAACAAACCAGGGGAAGATTTTGTTGGAGGCAAAGATGGAGCAAGAGCAAAAATGATGAAGGTAAGAACCTTGCCCCAAAGCGTAGAAGATTGGTGGTTCTCACCGGTTCATGAAGATGGCAAAGGATTCGGGAGATTCAACCCGAGGGCCAAACCGCCGAGTTCGCCATTGCAAGTTCTCGCTCAAAGTTATCTCAAAGGCACAAGAATAGGGAGGAGAGCAGTCTTCTCGAGGTGCTTGAGACATCTCTAAGTTCGGATAAAATTTCTCGACAAAAATTTTCGAAGGAACTCAGCCCCTCGTGAGATTCCTATCAAAAAGTGTCGGCTCCGCCGATTGCTCAAAGTGTAAAGAGCCAACTCGTAACCAATTTGAGGAAGTGTCACCAGCCCGTAACCCACTCAGATGCAACCGAGGACTGGACCGAACAACCTTCGAGGTCATTGAGACTCGGGAGAGCGTAATATTCTTGATGAGCTCTCGAAAGTGATCTACTTTGATCCTCGCCAGGTTTCAATCAACCAGAGCCCGAGATGGAAGAAGGGCGAGGCCGGAAGGCGAGTGGAGGAGCAAGGGGAACGGTTCATTCTTGACCGCTACCACTCGATACCTTGAGCCGCAAGATGTTTTCTTCCCCAACCAAGATTAAGGACAATCTGTTTCATCCTCAATCGGACTCTTCCCGAGATGCTTGATATTGTTGCTTTCGGGGGAAAAGATGGTGGAATGAGGAAACAAATTTTTTCGACCGATTTCTCGGGTTCGGAAGACAAAGCTTCGAGGATGAAAAACTCGATTTTGATGAGTTTTGGTTCAAAGGAAGTTAGGCCGAGAGAAAAATTGCTACTAAAGTTGGTGCCCCAAAACAAATGAGAGACAAATCTCAAGATGGAGATGGGGACCAACGAGGAGATGTTGAAAATCGGTCTTAGATGGAAAAGGAGACTTCATTGTTTGCGATCAACTCCGATATTGGTCAACCTCGGATCGGTTAGCACTCTTGGTACCTTTTGCACTATTAACAATTATGCCAAAGTTATTGAAAAGTTCTATCTTTAATTCTCGAATTGTCCGATAAAATGATCGAGGCTCGGTTGAGACCGGAGCTCGAACGAAGTCAAGCTCATGATGATCGATGACAAACATGAAGGTCAGAAGGTTCCCGAGATTGATCTCACTCCTTGATGGAGAAACTTGAGAAGGTTGAGCCAATGATGATCAAGATTGCTCGGATGGAAGAAACATTGGTCAATCAAGCTCAAAAGATGGAAAGTCTTAGTCACTCTTCGTAAATCGGTGCTAATACAAAACACTCGACCTCTCGGATGACCTCCATGGAAGATAAAATTTAATGAAAAGCTTGAGGAGTCAAAGTCGAGCTCAATCTTTGAAATGAATCGAAGCACCAGAGTCAACTCGCATTTCTAGAGGTGAAATTAAGCGAGGAATGAAGTGATGATAAAATCTGGCTGTTGAGGAAATGAGCTCAATGCTCATGACCAAGATGACAGAGATGTTCAAGGAAGCACTCTCCGCCGGTTGCCCACTTATCTTCAAGAATTTTTGTGGCCAAGAACCATCTAAGGAGGCTGGAAGACGAACAAGATCAGATAGCAGGAGAAGTTCGCTGTGTGAGCAAAGAGCAATATCACATGGACACAACACTCTACAGATTTCTTCCAAATTACGGTGCCAAGAAGGGGGAAAAGGAAGGTGAAGACCTCAGAAAGTTCATGGCACGCGTTTTGGAGAAGAAGGCTCGAAAGATCTTTGAAATGTATAATCTAGCCAAAGCCTTAAGAGAAGTCGGCTCTTGAGAAGTTGAAGTTCGCCAGGTGGAGAAGCCTATCTACACTCGAGTTTCTGAGCAAATCATGATTGATGTTGCAAGAGAGAAACTGAGTGCTAGAGCAAAGGTTGGAACAAGCCAGGCTGCTGCTGAACTGCCTATGAAGAGGAAAGCCTTGGGCGGTGTTCAACCTGAAAGCAAGCGTGCGAAGGCTTCTAAGCCAATCCAGAGAAAACTGATTCTGGATGATGAAGAAACGGAAGAATCTGAGTCTCAACCTCAGAAGAAAGTCTTCAACACGAGAGATGCTCTGAAGACACTCCAAATAGAACAAGCTAAGAAAGTTCTTTGGTCTCGGGAGCGCGTCTGGATCGAAAAGAAGATAGACGAAGAAAATTAGTAAACGAATGAGTGAATTCAGGAAGTTTGCGAGCAAGAGGAAAGGAACATCAAAAGCACTAAAGTGGCCCCACGTTGATAAATGGATGCCTATCAAACTCAACGATATGTGGGAAGCAGTCAAGAGAACCTTCTGGTTTAATTATGATGTTCTCAGGGAATGGAGAGGGGAAAACTCATATCAGAATGAAGCATTTATTGAATATCTCCTTACCTTCTATCCAAAGTATCTACAGGGCTGGATTAACCTTGCGGATGAAGGAGAGGTACAGATAGTAGCCCCTGGTCCATATTCATATCCTCCTCCGAGACTTGGTAATGGTTTGGTAAATGAGAAGGCCATTACTCAAGAAATTGCTCAATATGCTGGTCAGTTGGGTTTAACAGGAAACAGTCCGGACATCATCAAGGAAAGAAATGAGCTGAAGAAGAGATTTTTCGGAATGTTCGACCTGGAAGTGCCCTCTGATGAAGTTGAGAATGAAGCAAACTGAAGAGAAGAAGACTGAAGAGCCAAAATCTGAAGACTGAAGACTGGAGACTCAGAAGATTCTGTAATCTTTAAATTTTTTGTCTTTTTGATTTTGTTGATAAACTCATTGTAATCTGTAACTCAAACCTATCATCAATGAAGATTTATCATTATGCTCAAAAGATAATATCTCATTATCTTATTTACATGTCTTTTATTTTGATATGCTGAATGAATGTCTCTGAACTGATTGTATGTTGATAAGGGAGAAATTGTCTGAATATGGGGGAAAATTGTTTAAGTATTTAGTAATGAACTACTTAAAGAGATTCATTTCTGAATAAATTGCTGAATGATTTAAATTGTTAGGAGTTTCTCTGATTTAAGAAATTGTTGGGAGACAACCAATCTTGTAATAGGATAAACTGAAACCTGAGTATATGTTATATGTTTTGTAACAAGATAGGTTTTGGCATCATCAAAAAGGGGGAAATTGTTGGGAGATGAATTTAATAAAAGATATATGATTTTGATTAGATCCCAAAAACCCCTGAGTATGACATGTTCAGAATAATCTTGATAGTTGAGTCAGGATTCAGTTTTAGATTATTCAGGATGTTATCTGCAAAATGTATAGTCAGCAAATATAGTTCAGGGATAGACATCAAGACTCGATGAGATCTTGAGGAACCGAAGGCTCGAAGAGAAGATTCGATTAGTATCGGTCGATAGTCTCGAAGACTCGAAGACTCGAAGACCACGAAGACTCGAAGACTCAAGACGCAAGATCAAGATCAAGATTGAAGATCAAGAATAATCTTGAAGGCCGCGATGAATTAGTGAAAACTTCGATAAGGTCTTGAATGCTCAGTATGAACCTGAATGTTCCGAGGCATTGAATATATCTATCTGAAGGATGCAATACTGAGAAAAACGCGATTCCTTAGAAAGTTAAATATTGCCATGACATTCAAATGCAGACAAAAGAAACTAAGTCAGAAGTGTTGTTAAGGTTATATCAAACTCAGAGTTTGTAACCAAAAGAGCCGTTGAAGGTGTCTACCTTTAAACTGGAGACAAAAGTCAAAAAGAGGAAGACGACATCAGCACCATACCATCATCGACAAAGGATGTGACAGTCATTGAAAAAAGATGTCGGATGTACAAAAGTTCGGTATCGCAAAAAGTGAAGACCGGCTACATGAAAGGCTATTGCTAAAAAACGTCTTAGGGAGTTTCAAACCCTAAATATAGCCGTTCTCACACACCTTAAGAGGAAACTCACGGGTTATCTCTCCAACGGATAGTTTTCAAGAGTGACCTTGGTGTATGCCTATAAATCTTGGTGACCCTCTACATTGTAAGGTTACGGAAATTTATACGCAACTCAAGAGCTCAAACTTATTCTTGCAAAAAGTTAAAGCACTTTCGAAAAACTTAGAATTTCCCAAGTGCTTCTATATTGAAGAGAGCTCACTATACTAAGCCTAGCTTGATAAGAATTATCCAAAAGCTTAGTCGAGATATCCTAACCCTTTGCATTGTGCTTCATTGTAAAGGATATCTCATCCTAGTTGAAACCAACCGAGAAACCCCAAACCCTTGAGAAGGTAGTTGGAGTGTGTTTGTTGGTGAGAAGAGTTGTAAAGAGTTAGTAAACTACGCGGAGTAGTCGTAAAAACTCTAGAGGAGAAGTTAGTAAGCTCTGAGGTAGTCTCAAAAGCTTGTTTGTGTTTTGAGTAAGTAAACTACGGAGGTATTCGTAAAGCTCAAGGTCGGGTTGAGTAAGTAAACTACGTGAGTAGTCGAAAAACTTCGTACGAGTTGAGTAAGTAAACTACGAGGTAGTCGAAAAGCTCAAAAAGTTGATAGTGAATTTCTCCGAAGAGTCGGGGAGAGTGGGCGTAGGAGCTTGAGTCTACGAACCACTATAATTGATGTGTTCTTTATTGCTTTCCTTATACGTATTAACTTTTTGCATTGACTTGTTTTTGAAAGCATACTTTTCAGCGATATTCGATTGGAATCAATCCACCAAGTTGCATGTAAAAGTGAATCACGGCTTAATCACTAATTCATAAAGGGAAGGTTTTTTTGAAAAAGCTTAAAATGAGTATAATCTAAGGGCCAACCATTCCATACGGTAGTAAATAGAACGGTATAGTTACCAAACCGAACTCTCATTTGAGGATTCATAAGTTAGTTATCGATCCAAGCAACTTCGGGATCTCTGACACTCATGACTTCGGTTGGGATTATCGAAGGTATCTGAAAGCGACTTCGAGGATCACTTGTCTCGATGAACTTTGACTCGAGTGATCTGTGTTTCTCGAAACCTAATCTTGAGGATTATCGACCCAAGTGACCTCGAAGAAAAAAGTTTTAAAAACACTGAACACGTGTATTCCCCCCCCATACACGTGTAAGACTCGTTTGCACCGGGACCAACAAATATTTTTCTATCTAAATAAGTAATATTTTTCTTTAAACAAGTAATACTTTTTCATCTAAACAAGTAATACTTTTCTTTAAACAAGTTATATATACCTTTCTATCTAAACAAGTAATACTTTTCTATTTAAACAAGTAATACTTTTCTATTTAAACAAGTAATAGTACTTTTCTATCTAAATAAGTAATACTTAGACAAAATTGAATTAATTTATATGAATATTAAATATTATAGGTATTAATTTATAAGAATTAATAGTGATACAAGTTCGTAAGTGTAATAATATGAATTTAATATTATGAACAAGTTTTAAATAAGAGTTTGTGTTAATCTCATTATATAAGACGAATATTAAAAAAAAATAACACGAGAATTTAAAGAATAAAATATTTGAACTGTACCTAAAAAGAATTTACAAAAACAAAAAAATAAAACAAAAAATACAAGCTTTACAAAAAAAAAAAAAAAATATTGGCTGATTGAGAAGTCATTGATATATGAACAATTAAAAAAAAATCAACACGAAAATTTATTAGTTCATAAAAAATCGAATAATTGAGAAAAATAGTAACTAGATAATATATTAAAGTTGATCAATTCAAAGTATGTTATATTTTTTAAAGAGAAAAATAGGCCTTTTTTTCTGAACATCAGCAATTTCATTATCGTGTCTAGCTAGCTAAGGATTTATAGACATTAATTAAAGATTCAGTAAGGAAAAAATTGACAAATATCCCTAAAGCTATAAGATCTTGAACACATGAAAATAAAATCATAACCAAACTTGGAAATTAAAAAAAAATCAACACGGAAATTTATTAGTTCATAAAAAATCGATATTTGAACTATACCTAAAAAAAATTTACAAAAATAAAAAAATAAAATAAAAAATACAAGCTTTAAAAAAAAATAATAATAATAATAATTCACTTGGAGAGCGGTTATGAACCGCTTCTCCAAAACTTTATTGACGGACAAAATGCTCAAAATCGCTCTCCAATTACCCTTTGCACAAATATTATGAAACCGTTGTCTAAGCTTTGATCTTGGACAATTTTTTTTTAAATTTTTTTTAAATAGAACCGCTCTCCAAGGGACCACTTGGAGAGCTATTCGAAAAAAGAGTTGTCCAAATGGAGTTCTCCAAGCTCAAATGTGTAGTAGTGTTTACACCTTCTACTTTAAGTTCAAAATAAGAAAATGAAGCAGTATTACAAGCAAAACATAACAATATTACATGCAAAAACATAATAGTATTACAAAAAAAAAAAAAAGAATTACAATCTAAACATAAGAAAAAGGAAAGTTTAAATGCATTATAAATACAATTTGCAAACCGGAGTAATAATAAAAAAAAATATTTTTTTATATATTTGAATCCACTAGATAATAAAAGTTAATATTTTTTGTATTCATCAATCGATTGTGAATTGCAATATATTAATAATAAAATATACATATTTAATTAAAATAAATAAATATGATATATTATGTATAAAACATCAATCTTAAATATTAAATTGTACGCCATCCGCCCCAAAATTATTTGAACACTTACCTTTTTGTCCGTGTTTTAGCGAGCGAATTGTTTATTAGTATTTGAAATAATAAAGTGACTTTTAAGGTGGGGTATGATAGTCTTACCCTCCTCTATCATACGCATTTTTTAAAATTATTTTATCATTTTGTATACTAATAAAAAACTCGCTCGCTAAAATTCGAACTAAACAGTAACTATTCAAGTCATTTTGGGACGGAGAGAGTAATTAGTATAGAGTCTAACATTCATTCTTGTATTGAGTATCACATGCCCACCAATTCCGTTGAATCGCGGCCCATTAACGTTAATAAAAAATAAGAGCCATCAATCAACATCTACATCGCTGTAGCATAGTGGCGAGCAACGCTTCTTCACCGAGGGGGTCCTGGGTTCAAATCCCAGCGGAATTGATTTTTTATTTTGACCAAGTCAAAATTGGAAATTTTCACACATAAAATTTTTTACACTAGACTTTGTCATATATATAATATATTAATTTATGATTTATATGTTGAATACATAAAAATATACGAGTCTATCGATAAATATCATAATTAATGAAAATTTTAGTTTGTGTAAACGAATAAAATGAGTGATAATAATAAATTTAGTTTCCACTACAAAAAACACGCGTTTTACCAACGAAAATTAGCGACGGTTACAAGGTTTTTATGATGGTTACGGTCAAATGGTCAAAGTCAACAGTTTTAGCGACGGTTTAGAGAACCGTCGCAAATAGCGACGGTTTTAGCTACGGTTTTAGCGACGTTTTGGACTAACCCCTTTAGCGACGGTATTGGCGACGGTTTTAGAGACGGTTTTTTTAGCAACGGTTTTAGCGACAGATTAGCGACGGTTTTTTTTTTAATTTTAAAAAAAATTAATTTAACTATGTATTTTATTTTTTTATGTTTCAGGATTATACTAGGTTTTTTTAATTGTTGTTATGCACCTTACCGTATATTTAATTTATAGTCACTAGGAGAAGAGTTCCACCTGACCGTAGTCAGATCTATTTCGAGGAGTTTACGATATAAATTTTAATTCATAGTATATTTAAATATATATATTGACTAAAAATAGTACTTGTTTAAATAGAAAAGTATTACTTGTTTAAATGAAAGTATTACTTGTTAAATGAAAAATATTATTTAAGTTTAAATAGAAAAGTAGTACTTGTTTAAATAGAAAAATATTACTTGTTTAAATAGAAAAGTAGTACTTGTTTAAATAGAAAAGTAGTACTTGGTTAAATGAAAAGTATTACTTGTTTAAATTAAAAGTATTGTTTAAATAATAGAAAGTATTACTTGTTTAAATGAAAGGTATTACTTGTTTAAATGAAAAGTATTACTTGTTTAAATAGAAAGTTAGTAGTTGTTTAAATAGAAAAGTAGTACTTGTTTAAATGAAAAGTAGTACTTGTTTAAATGAAAAGTATTACTTGTTTAAATAGAAAAAGTATTACTTGTTTAAATAGAAAAGTAGTACTTGTTTAAATGAAAAGTAGTACTTGCTTAAATGAAAAGTATTATTTGTTTAAATGAAATGTATTACTTGTTTAAATGAGAAGTAGTACTTGTTTAAATGAAAAGTAATACTTGTTTAAATGCAAAGTATTACTTGTTTAAATAGAAAGTATTACTTGTTTAAATGAAAAGTATTACTTGTTTAAATAGAAAAGTAGTACTTGTTTAAATAGAAAAGTAGTACTTGTTTAAATGAAAGAGAGTACTTGTTTAAATGAAAAGTATTACTTGTTTAAATAGAAAAGTATTACTTGTTTAAATAGAGACTTGTTTAAATAGAAAAGTAGTACTTGGTTAAATGAAAAGTATTACTTGTTTAAATTAAAAGTATTACTTGTTTAAATGAAAGGTATTACTTGTTTAAATGAAAAGTATTACTTGTTTAAATGAAAATATTACTTGTTAAATGAAAAGTATTACTTGTTTAAATAGAAAAGTTGTAGTTGTTTAAATAGAAAACTAGTACTTGTTAAAATGAAAAGTAGTACTTGTTTAAATGAAAAGTAGTACTTGTTTAAATGAAAAGTATTACTTGTTTAAATAGAAAAAATATTACTTGTTTAAATAGAAAAGTAGTACTTGTTTAAATGAAAAGTAGTACTTGCTTAAATGAAAAGTATTATTTGTTTAAATGAAAGGTATTACTTGTTTAAATGAGAAGTAGTACTTGTTTAAATGAAAAGTAATACTTGTTTAAATGCAAAGTATTACTTGTTTAAATAGAAAGTATTACTTGTTTAAATGAAAAGTATTACTTGTTTAAATAGAAAAGTAGTACTTGTTTAAATGAAAAGTAGTACTTATTTAAATGAAAAATATTACTTGTTTAAATAGAAAAGTATTACTTGTTTAAATAAAAAAATAATATTTGTTTAAATCGAAAAGTAGTACTTGTTTAAATGAAAAGTAGTACTTGTTTAATGAAAAGTATTACTTGTTAAATAAAAAGTATTACTTGTTTAAATAGAAAATAGTACTTGTTTAAATAGAAAAGTTGTACTTGTTTAAATGAAAAGTATTACTTGTTAAATTAAAAGTATTACTTGTTTAAATAGAAAAGTAGTAAATGTTTAAATAGAAAAGTAGTAATTGTTTAAATAGAAATGTAGTACTTGTTTAAATGAAAAGTAGTACTTGTTTAAATGAAAGATATTATTTATTTAAATGAAAGGTATTACTTGTTTAAATGAGAAGTAGTACTTGTTAAAATGAAAAGTAATACTTGTTTAAATGAAAAGTAGTACTTGTTTAAATAGAAAGTATCACTTGCTTAAATGAAAAGTAGTAATTGTTTAAATAGAAAAGTCGTACTTGTTTAAATGAAATGTATTATTTATTTAAATGAAAGGTATTACTTGTTAAATGAAAAGTATTACTTGTTTAAATAGAAAAGTAGTAGTTGTTTAAATAGAAAAGTAGTACTTGTTTAAATGAAAAGTAGTACTTGTTTAAATAGAAAATTATTACTTGTTTAAATAAAAAAGTAGTACTTGTTTAAATAGAAAAGTAGTACTTGGTTAAATAAAAAGCATTATTTATTTAAATTAAAAGTATTACTTGTTTAAATAGAACGTATTGCTTGTTTAAATGAAAAGGAGTACTTGTTTAAATAGAAAGTATTATTTGTTTAAATAGAAAGTAGTACTTTTTTAAATAGAAAGTAGTATTTGTTTTTAAAAAAATGAATTTGTAGGACATATACAATTTGAAAATAATATAATCATTTATTTATAAATTATAAAGTAAAAAATATATATAATTAGTATTTTAAAGATTATTAGATAGTTAAATTAAATAAATGAAATTAAAATTTTTTAAAAAAAGTGTTAAAAAAATGAATTAAAATAAATAAATAAATATAATTTTAATATAATACAATTTAATTTAAATTTATAAATAAATAAAAATTATAATTATTATATTAAAATGTGGTTAAATCATTAAATTAGATAATTGAAATAAAGGATTTATAAAAAAAAATTGAAAAAAAAAACAATTTTTAGGACATATAGAATTAATTTCATTAAGTAAACGCAAGAAAGCAAGTGCCCGAGCGGTTTGATCCCCGCTTAGGCGCCCATAGGTCCCGTGTTCGGTCCCCCTTGGGAGTGAAAATTTGCCTCATTTAGGCTTATATATGATATGCTTGGTGGTTGGGTTCGAGATGGTCCGTGGTTCGGGTGGTTCGGTGCCCACCCGGGCGCCCCTGGGCTCGGGTTCGAACAACCGTGAGCCATTTTTTTCGTAAATTCACGCTTTAGCGAAGGATTTATTTAAAAAAAAATTAAAATAAAAAAATTATTTAAAAAAAAAAAACCGTCGCTAATTAGCGACAGTCACAAAAAATCGTCACTACGGTTAGCGACCCTCGATTGAACGAAGGATTTTTTTTCCGTCGCCAAAACCGTCGTTAAACCCCGTCTTTTTTTAGTGTTCTGTAATAAATATGTCACAACTTTAAAAACTTTGAGATATAATAAAGTTAAGTCCTGATTAGCCCGTTAGTTAATTGGTGTTGTGTTAATTATGATTACATAAAATTAATGTTATTAACTGCCCCTCCCTCCCTTTCTGCGAAAAGCCGTGGAAGTGTTCCTCTTGTCAGACCTGTTCATCCATCGATATTAATGAAGTTCTAGATCGCGTTAGTGCAATCTGAGATACTTGAAGAGTAGACCGTCTTTTAATTTCTGTAAGTTTTAAATTGTCTTTTTATTTTTTAGGTTTTAGATTTGAGTTGTATGCACAGTGCCTGTGATATTATATTACTTTGTTGTCGTCCGATGTCTTTCCTGATCGTGCTGCCTCTGTTTCCTATCCTTAGTTGAAAGCCTCTGATTCCTCTCCTGAATTGAAAGTTTTTTGTTTAATTTATCTCCTAAGTTGAGAGCTTTGATTTTGTTTTTTATTGTGTTGTCTTGAGTTGTGAAGACAATTTCTATTGTCATATTTTTAACGACATAAGTCTCAAAAATCAAATCAGAGAAATGAGTATTGACTGCGTTATGAGTATGGTGGATCGACGAGTGAAATAATTAGTAATAGAGGGTGCTGCCGGTGAATATGTGATGAAGATAATCCTATACCAAAACAATTTAGTGATTATGTACTTTTTTTTATTCCTAAAAAAATAATGATTTGTTCATCATTTTATTAGGACGTTTTGGTCATTTCCAAGCCATTATTATTGAGTCAAACCTCAAATCATTGTGAATGACCTTCTCGATATATATTCTTCTTATATTTAAGTTATAAGAATTCTTTAGTTTCTTTAAAAAAGCTAATGCTGTGTTATACTTCTTTTATTTTATTTTATTCAAACCTCCAATTATTATTTTATTTTATTGTTTCTCTAGCTACTGTACACTATTTACGTTTTTTTTCTAGAATATTTATTTTGTGTGAATATATGCCGGTATGCATATATTGAAGGGGCGCAGCAGCGGTAGGACATGTTTTCACACGTGCATGAAAACAAGAATTACTACCCTACAACAACGACCAATTAATTATACGTTGCGATATGCTTGGTCGGTTGCTCTTGTCCGGACCTTTTATTATAAAACGCTTCTAATATTACTTTTCCTATGTAATATTACAATTTAGTTTTGGCATAAATTGAATATTCACGTTTAATGAGTAAATCTTCAATTCATATTTATAGACCTAATTTTTCAGTTATTATAATTAATTTCTTTTTGCAATATAAATCATTCTTCATTTATAATTATTAATATTCATATTATTAGGGGTGTGCAGTATTAGGTTAAAATCAAATTAGCCGACAGAACCGATCGAAAATTTTAATTTGGTTCGATTATTCAATTTTCGATTCGGTTGCAGTTTCTAATTTGGTTTAGTTACAATTTTCGATTCGGTTTGATTTTTGACTATTCATTTTGGTGACTTAACACAAATATGCATGGATGAATCTTGTAGGGGGCTGACACTGGGCTGGATGCATAGGCGAATCTTTTACGGGGCTGCACCGGCTCCAGTCAAATGCAAGCCCTCACTAATCTGTTATATATTTGTGTATAGTATGTAAATAAAATTCAATACATGAATTTAAGTCCAGCCCAATATTATTTCTTATTTCACTTTTAATTTGCAATCCTCAATCTAAAATTAAAGTTTATCACCACACTGTGTATTCAGTTATTAAATTAAGATACAACTTGATATAAATTTATTTTCCTGATCTATCATGTCTCCCCCCCTCCCCCCCAACTTTTTTTTTTTTTTTTGCTTATTAAAACTTAAATAATGTATTGAAATTTAAGAATTTCATCCACAACAAAGATTTTATTTTATTGTAATTTCGGATGTGCTTTCTTGAAATCCCATATGACACCACCTGAATTAATATATTAAAAAAAATACTATATGTAAATATAAAATTTTAATATGACGAAACTTAAAAAAATTTCAGCCCATCCCACCGTTAAATCCTAAATCTGCCTTTGCAAACATGCATATAAGTATTTTGTTAAATTAATTTTAGAATTATCAATAAAATGAATCTCTAAACATAATATAATCGATTGAATTAATTTTATTTTTTGATATAAAAAATTGAAATGAAAAAGTTAAATATCTTAATAAATAAATAAATAAATAAATAAATATATATATATATATATATATATATATATATATATATATATATTTCTTTTAAAAAAATTTACTTTTGAGTTTGAAACTTAAAGTTATAAATTTTAAATGATTTTTATTTTAGTAGTAATAAATTTTTACGTTGCAATTGAAAAAGAAAAAGAATGATTTTTTTGCTACTAGATTAAAAAAAACAAAAACTCTTATGATACGGTCTTATGTATGAGACGAAGTACAATTTAACACAATTAACATCCACCCCTCCTAAAGTGTTAAAGCGTCAATGCCCAAATTACACTCCGTCTCACCTTGAGACGATCTCACGGAAGAGTGCCTCATTAAAAAAATATAGGTTGAAAAGATTTTATTTTTTTTAGTAGCAAATTTCACGTTTTCAGTTTATTTTAAGTGAAATGTTTGCTTTCCAATAGTAAAATAAAATAACTTGAGGGAAAAGTGATTAGATTTGGGATGGACCTCAAAAGGGCAATATTTGTTTCTTTCTACTAACGGATTTGGATTTGATGGATTCAATTATAATGGGTCAAATCTGTTTGTTAAATTTCCTCGCACAATTTTTTGCGGCTCGGATCCACTGTTTCAACACCGTATTCCATCTACTATTCCACATCTTAAATGAATGACACGTGTACATATAACATCCTAACATAACCAGATAGACTAGTTAGGAAATTATATCTATTTAAGCAAAACTAATTAATTCCTACCAAATCTCATTCCAAAAAGTCTTATAAAAATATTTATAATTAATTAATTTAAGCTATATATATTAAATTTGTTAATTATTAATTGGAGTTCGTATTGTAATATGTTCGTATCATATAAAATTTAAAATCCAATTAAAAAATATGAAAATTTATTAGAATAATAAAACATACTTTTTTATTATTTTTTTACGTATTTATAATCAAATTTCACATTAGAACATTTGTATGTCTTAATTTATTAAAATATATGTATATCAATGAGATATGTATATGATTTCACATTTTAATATTTGTATTAGTTACGTACAAATCTTATATTAATTACATCAAATTTAATTATAACACTACAAAAAATATTTGATTTAAAGAGGGTTTTTAAAGAGGGGAAGAAAACCCTTATTAATTAAAGAGGGGTTTAAAGAGGGATGCTATTTTTAGTAGTAAAAATTTTTACGGATTTGAAGAGGGTGAATTTAAAGAGGGTTTAAAACCCTCTTTAAATTTGACACAATATTTAAAGACGGTAAAAAACCCTCTCCAAATTCAAAACGCTGTCGTGAAAACCACCGGTCAAAAGCACACCATCGGCTCTCTTAAGGAAAAACGAGGGTTTTTTCCCTCTTTAAAACCCTCTCCAATTTCGAGAGGGTTTTTGGCCCCCTTTAAAACCCTCTCCAACCCCCTATAAATTATCCCCTCCAGCCGCAGTCATCAGTTTTTGGAAATTTGTGTAGTACTAGTTGATTAATTGTGTAGTATTACTTATTTTATTGTGTAGTATTAGTTGGTTTTATTGTGTAGTATTAGTTGATTAATTATTTTATTATGTAGTATTAGTTGAATAATTTTGTAGTATTAGTTGATTAATTAATATTTTAATTATAAATATTAGTTGCTTTGTTTAATTAGTATTATTTAGGTTAATTTAGTATTAGCTTAATTTAGCTTATTTAGTGTAGTTGTGATGTAATGAATATTTTAACTAATTACTTTGGAGTGGAGGGATCGATGTTGATAAATATTTATTGGTTATTGCTTGTTGTAGAACATGTGCGTTCCGACTTGATTAATTTCAATTGATTAAGTCGGAAAATGGATTTGTATTGATTAATTGGAGAATACAATAAAATAAAATGAAACTCTGCCGAAATTTTTAGGAAATATTAATTATTATGTAGGCTTTTGAATATAATTAATTAATTTGTAAATGTGAAACAGATTGTTATGGATTATTCTGGCAGTTTACGTTGGATCCCTGCAACAAATTTAGATGTCGGAACAACATATATGTTTCATTCACCTGATGACGTGAAAGCTCATTTGTATAGAAATAGATTCATGCCTGAATATTGTATAGAAATGGAGCAACATGTTTCATTCACCTGAATATTTGTCACGTGTGTTTGTCATGGTTATTAATTATGAATATTGTTGATTAATTAATCTCTACGATTAGTTAATTATGAGAATTGATGTTAGTATATGAGAATTGGTACGTATATGTGTGCACATATATAATAAAAAGGAATATAAAAGTGATTACTTATTTTATTGTGTAGTATTAGTTGGTTTTCTTGTGTAGTATTAGTTGATTAATTATTTTATTATGTAGTATTAGTTGATTAATTGTGTAGTATTAGTTGGTTTTATTGTGTAGTATTATAGTTGATTAATTATTTCAAATTGTAGTATTAGTTGATTAATTGTGTAGTATTAGTTGGTTTTATTGTGTAGTATTATAGTTGATTAATTGTTTCATTGTGTAGTATTAGTTGATTAATTGTTGTAATTATAAATATTAGTTGCTTTGTTGTTTAGTATTACTTGTTTTATTGTGTAGTATTAGTTTTGTATTATTTAACTAACACGTATATATTAATTAGTACTATTTAGGTTAATTTAGTATTAGCTTAATTTAGCTTATTTAGTGTAGTTGTGGTGTAAAGAATATATTAATTATGTTGGAGTGGAGGGATCGATGTTGATGAATATTTTTTGGTTATTGTTTGTTGTAGAACATGTGCACGCGACTTGATTAATTTCAATTAAGTCGAAAATGGATGCACGTAGGATCTTGATTAATTGGGGTTAGTATATGAGAATTGGTACGTATATATATGTGTGCACATATATAATGAAAAAGGAATATAAAAGTGATTATTTGACAAATTTTTTTAAAATATTTTAATAAAGTGATTATAGTGAAAGACAATATAAAAAAGATTATTATTTGGCAATTTTATTAAAAATATTTTAATAATAATTTTAAAAAATATATAGTGTTAATAAAAACGAGTGTACATATATAGTGTTAAAGTAAATTGTGAAGAAGAATATTAAAATATTATTTTTACAAAAAAAATATTCATATTAATAAGTATATAGAAGAATATAAATTATTTATTTTATAATTTAATTATAAATATTTTAATTAAACTAAAATGTGTATATATATATAATAAACATTTGTATTATAAATGATATAATTAAGAAATAACACATAAATATACACTACATACATATATATAATATATACAATTAGAAAGGCATTAATGTCAAGTAACTAGCCGTGCCCAAAAGGTTTGGCGAAACACGCAAGGCCTCCACATACAAGGAGGTCGAGTGTTCGATTCACCATGGGGCAAAAATTAAAAAATTATGCAAACAAAGTGGGGGGCGGCGTGTCCGAGGTGGTTGTGTGTGGGCGTGTGAGGGGACACGACGTTTCCCTCTGCCTTTTTTTAAAAATTTTACACAACTAAAGAGGGCAAAAAACGCTCTTTAATTTTAAAGAGGGCAGAAAACCCTCTTTAATTTGCTCGGGAAATGAAACGAAACCCTCTTTAATTTTAAAGAGGGCAGAAAACCCTCTTTAATTTGCTCGGGAAACGGGACGAGGGAAAAAACCCTCAGGAACCCCGACACACACGCGATCGTCAATTTAAAGCCCTCTTTAATTTAACGAGGGTTTTGTTTTACCCTCGTTACACGATTGCCGACGCCCATATTAAAGAAGGATAATATCCCTCTTTAAAACCCTCACAAAACAGATATCCCTCTTTAAATCCCTCTTTAACACCCTCTTTAAATTATATGCATTTTATGGTGTAAGCTATATGTACAAATTTTATATGTATTTAAATTTAATTCTAAGTACATACAGATTATATATGCATTTTATTGTGTAATATATGCTCAATTGTTTTTTCTAATAATTTTTCATATTTTTTTAATTGGATTTAAATTTTAGGGTTAATTCTAAATAAATACACGACTTTTAGACCAAATATCAATTTAATCACGACCTTCAAAATTATTGTATAAAAGTTTAACCTTTGATGTTATTGCAAATTAATACACGTTTTTTAATGACTGTGAAGAGACGATGTGACTCGCCGAAATTATTATTTTTGTTATATCAGAATACACGTAGGATGAAATGTCTAAATCATAAATACAAAAAATATTTAAAAAGTGAATTAAAAACAAAATAAAATAAATAAAATCTAAAAAAATAAATTAAATTATTTAAATCTAAATTCCAAACCTTAAAAACTAATTCTCGTCGTCAATGTTTCAAAATTAAAAATATTCCCATGTTCCAAAATTAAATGTAATCCCTTAGTTTCTCTTCCCCCATTCAATCGATCCATTGTCTATTGTCACTCCCTCAACCCCCCACTTGTTGTTCTTATTGCAATTGACCTCCTTAAACGAAATTTGTGAATTATTTATTGAGATTTGGTCAATTTTATGAAATAGATATAAATTTTATTTTTTATTTATATTTTAATTGTTTTTTTTTTAGATTTTAACTTCTTTTAATTATTATTTTTGTTTTAATTAATTTTGAAAATGTGTAATATTATGTGGAATAATTTAAAAAATATTATTTAATATGTATCATTCTAAGTGACAAGTATACACATGTTTCGGTGAGCCACGTCACCTCTTCGCGCCAGGAGAAAAAAAAACGTGTATCAATTTGCAACAATATCAAATGATGGACTTTAATACAACAATCTTGAAGGTCGTGATTAAATTAATATTTGATCAAAAGGTCGTGTATTTATTTAGAATTAACCCTAAATTTTATATAATAGATTAAAATCATAAAACAAAAATTCCAATTAATAATTAACAAATTTAATTATTGACCAATATATATATAGCTTAAATTAATTAATTATAAATATTTTTATAAGATTTTTTTGAATGAGATTTGGTAGGAATTAATTAGTTTTGCTTAAATAGATATAATTTCCTAAATAGCATATCTGGTTATGTTAGGATGTTATTCTTATATTTATTGATATTGTGAGATGTACACGTGTTATTTATCTAAGATGTGGAATAGTAGATGGAATACGGTGTTGAAAGAGTGGATCCGAGCCGAATTTCATTTCGGAGTAGATTATTGAGGACAAATATTTAATGATTTCTAACAGACTCTTTGGAAAAATATAATTAAAAGTATCATTAATTTTTTTAATCTAAAGCATGAAATTTAATTTTAGATTTTATAATATTTATAGTAATTTTGTTAGGAAAATAAAAACTCCATCGACCCCGAATTAATTGCACCATTTGTGGGCACAAGAAAGTGGAGTAATGAATAAAATTTTAAATCTTTTGACAAAAAAATAATGAAATTTTATTTAAAATTATGAATATTCATGTGAGATAAATTTTTTAAAGAGTTTTTTATTTTAAGATGTACAAGTTTTTTTGAGATGTAGAGTAAGAAAAGTGTGCAAATTTTTTATAATTAATAAATTAAAAAAAAGTCTTAAAATTCCAACTTCGACTTTTACTAAATCTTTTAAATTATATTTAAATAATAATTTAAAAGAATTAATTTTAAGAAACAAAACCACCCTACACACACCCATTGGCCCCACCCCCCTAATATAAAATTAAAGGAATATTTATCTCAAATTATTAAAGAATTTATTACTTTTAAATTTATTAGCTAGTTAAATATTTTAACAATTTATAAATTACTTAAAATATAAATATTATTGTATTAAAAAATATATATATTATAAGCTCTTGAAATAATTTATAATATAATAGAGCTTATAAGATTTTCAATATAAATTTAGCCAAACCAACCCTAAGAAAGCTTCGAGTATTCATAATCAATTGAAATGGCACAACCAAACTCGATATTTGTAATTTTTTCAAATTCGTTTCTTTTTACCCGCTCACTTCTCAAACTTGCTCACAACTCATTTAATTGTCATATATGTTTATATATAATTACAGATACCTAAATATATATATTAATGCACGTTCTACCATGTAATACCCCGTCCCAGTTTTAATAAGAATAATAAAAGAAATGAGTTTAATAAAATAAATAAAATAAAGGTTTTTCCTAATGATTTTAGAGCATATATATTTGCAAAGGTTTTGATTTTTCAGGGAACGGACGAACACTTCGAACCGAGAGCACTCCTAGCACTGTAATAAAACATTTAATTAAGAGTAATTAATGACGAGAACATGAAAATATTGTGCTAGGAGAAGTGTTGCTCGAATCAAAGCTCGGACGATCATCGTCACACACAAACTCTCAAACCGATTTCAAAGTTTGTAACTTTTCTTAAAAGTTAATAAGGTGGGTGACACTATTTGTATGCAGTGGTTTATGTTACGGTGATTGTTGGTGTATTCTGAACTCGACTAAACAAACATAAATCTATAACCAAAGAACACAAGTATATAAGAATATAAAGTTTCCAAAATAAGATTATGATTATGATATGATGATATGAGATATATGATATACGATAAAGGAGACGATGGGGATTACATGTGGTAAGTCGTTACCAGTGTGGTCCCACTATAATGAAAAGGAGACGATGGGGATTGCATGTGGTAAGTTGTTACCAAGTGTGGTCCCACTATAATGAATAGGAGACAATGGGGATTGCACGTGGTAAGTCGTTATCAGTGTGGTCCCACTATAATGAAAAGAAGACAATGGGGATTGCACGTGGCAGTGTGGTCCCACTATGATGTAAAAGATACGATGTGGATTTCATGTTACAAGTCGTTACCAACGTTGTTCATGCACTATTGATAAAAGAGATTATAAGCTAT
Source organism: Stenogyne calaminthoides (assembly GCA_037126765.1). Taxonomy (NCBI): domain Eukaryota; kingdom Viridiplantae; phylum Streptophyta; class Magnoliopsida; order Lamiales; family Lamiaceae; genus Stenogyne; species Stenogyne calaminthoides. The sequence continues at coordinate 36,140,710 of JBBCBC010000010.1, read as the reverse complement.
TATTATCCAAACTATGAACAAGAATGTAGCACTAGGAATCCAAGCTATGAATGTGAATATACTATGAACCTACCATGAATACCAAAATCATCTACGCAAAAGCGTATGAACAATCTTTAATAAAATACCAAGATAATTATATTTCGGTAACCAGTATGAGTAACAACGTACAAGTTGCCCGCTGAGATTTTTATCTCACCCCCCACAGTTTGATATTTTCAAGACATGATCGAGAGGGGTCGGAGCTGCAGCAGTGACACGGAGTTTCCCTAATAATGATTTTCAATGAATGTATAATCATCTCCTTAAATGGTTTAATAATTATGCCGAGAAACCTTTTAAGCTTACTTGATAAACTATCATGTACTTTACCCTTTTTATAAACGTCACTTTTATAAATATATATATCTTGCATTTTAAAGTATGGGTCTTTCCACATTCTTTATCTAAATTAATATTGATGATTAGGTTCTTCCGCTGCAAAATGTAATACTTATGCTTGTCATTATATTTTAAAAAGAAATTTTTAAGCTCAAATTTTACTGTCACTATTGTGGGCATATGGCGTGAGGTCGGGCCCGACCTAGAAAGAAACAGAGGAGGACCAGACCACATTTTGTACAAGTATAACACCTCGCAGAAAGGATAAAAACGAAGGCATGCCAAACACCGGTATGCGACCTGGACGCACCTCGCAGGTCTCACACTAACACAAGTACGGAGCATTAATGGGGATGGGACCCGTGGCAGGCGAGCAGCCCCAGGGACCTTACCTAAGAATGACCTTAATCAGAGATGTGTCAGTAAAAAACGGTAATGATGAGTAGCTATGAGTAGATAAACGGCTAAATCCTTGATAATCCGGATTGGCCTCGGCGGCGACGCCCCAAATGAGGTCTTGAGCTCTTATATACCTCGAAATCAATCTTTACCTCCCTTTTGAAATCACATCAATCTTGTAGCATTTAATATTTTTCTGAGCCAAATTTTATTTTATTTATCCTGAGAGTGAGCTCCACTCTCCCAAAAAACTATAAATAGGAGTTATTTATGACCAAGAAAATGAGAGAAATTAATACCTTACCAAACCTCTTGCAAATTTATTGCTCAAACTCTTATTCTCTCAAACAATCATATAACTTAAATACAATCCACTTTACACATTTATTGTTTGTGTCACTAAAGATCACTAAGCCACATCTTATCCCATAATCCTCATATTTTAGTGCGCAACAATTGGCGCTAGAAGGAGGGTTTCTCTTTAAGAAATATCGAGTTAAGTTCTTAGTGTTTTCTCATTGGAGTATTCCTCACGAATCTTTGATACAAACTCATCTCATACACCCAAATCTCTCAAAAAACCTCTCAACCATGTCTCAAGCAACTCTCATCACCAAGAGGAAAGACTTTTTTGATTTTGTTGCAAATTAATACACATTTTTTAGCAATCGCAAGGCCGAGGACCCACCACCGGGTTGCTCAAAAGCTCGAACATATCCGCAAAAAGAAATCGATTAAGCTTTTGTTATATCGAGAATAGATCCCGTGGGATGCCAAATGAACTAAAAGCAAGTCATAAATCACAAAAATATTTTAAAAGGAGCCTCGAATCTAGGAAAGCAAAATAAAATAAATAAAATCTATCGAAAAAACGAAATTAAATTAGGGTTTAAATCTAAAGGTTGCCAAATCAACCTTAAAAAAAGCCGGCCGGGGAGATCATTTTTGGGATCGGTGGCCCAAGCGGACCTAAAATTTAAAAAGATCGGCCGAACGTTCCAAACCTCGCAGGTGGAAACAACCCCTTCACCTTGCGACATCATCGAACCCCATCACCCCACCGACAGAAAGATATTCTCCCACCTCGATCCATTGAGGTCGCCGGATTGGCCACCATCCTTCAACATCAAGGACCTCCAAGAGCAACAAGGCGAGCAAAGGGAGTGCCTTCTACCCATTTCGCCATTATCACCCACAAAAATACCCATTTCGCCATTATCACCCACGGTCATGCTCGCTCTCAGACAAATCAAGATCAATGTCAACTCCATCACCCAATACAACGGCGGCCGATTAAATCACGTTACACGTCCTACATGAACTCCATGGTCAATTGCCATTAAATCTAGATATAAAGCTTATCGATGGTTCAACTTCTTACCCCCGACGTCCATAGAGTTTTCCACCAGATGGCTCAATTGTTCCTTTTCACCTCGTGACCCCGCGACAAGGAACAAAGTAACTGGCAAACATCTATCGGTTCGAGGAGGAGTATTATATTGATCGAATAGACCAAATTTCATTATGGAAGGTGAGCCATTGGGCGAAGCCAAGGTGTTGGGAATAGTGCATGGGTTGAAGAAAACGAAACTCTAGAAAATGATGAACAAGGATTATCAATCGAAGCTCGCCGATTTCCGATAATTATTTACCAATGTCGAGATATTATCAAGATTAATATGACCAAGCGAGGTGAAGGTCGAAGGCAAAAAAGCTCGATCCAAAACCCAAGAAACCTTATAGGAGGCCCGGCGACAAGCTCACCGAGCCCCGAGAACTTTCAAGCCAATTGATAACCCTCCGAGGTGAAACTCTGGAAAAAACTAACCATGAATCGCATTCCAAGCGATCGAGGGCAAGCAACATATCCCACTCAACCCGAGGAAATTTTTGCGATTACCACAACTCATTGGACATGACAAAACATTGTCGCGACCGCAAAGGGAGCTCGAGATTGATTAAAAGTTAGAGAACTTCGCTGCCAAGACAAAGAAGAAAACCAAACGACCAACGCCACCGCCAGAAAACCATTTCCATTTCGGGATTAAGAACCATCCAATGATCTTTATACCCTAATGGATTCCTCCCAAACCTAAACTAACCGACGCCCGAATTTCGACAATTTATAGTTGCCTTCCGATCAACACCATCGCCCCAAGTTAATTATTTCACCGAGGAGGACAAAGATGGGGTGGTGTTTCCAAACTGGGACCCACTCGTGATCTCAACCAGAATAATGGGGGCTCTAGTTCATCGCGTCATGATCGATAATGGGGCTTTCTGCAACATCCTTTTAAAGAAGACTCTTGACCTGCTCGGCGATTTCCACTCCTACGTCGAGCCTTGTGAGGTCGGAATTTGAGGTTTCGGGAACCAGCCTGTTGAGGCCTATGGGATGATCCGTCTATCCATCGAGATCACATCAACCTTGGACATTGAGGTGAAGGTAACGAGCCAGCTGTACTTTGTAATCATCGATGCTCCATCAAATTTAAATGCTTTCTTCGGCAGACCTTTCGAACATGAGTTCGGGGCTGCCTCTTCATCCTACTTTTATTGTATTAAGTTTCCCGGATCTGACGGGAAGATTGGCACCATCAAGGGTGACCATATTGCGGTAAGAAAATGTTTAACTTATACCTGTGTCGATTTAAATTCTGCTTTTTATTTTGGTAGAAAATCCGAGGTGGGGCTAAGTTGTACGAGTCAAACTCCACCTCAAAAAGAGAAAGAAAGTGATAAAATGAAGATATATAGTGTAGTAGAAATGAATGTAACACCGATGGAAGTTGACATCATAGCTAGAGAAAAGCCTTCACGAGATTTAATTGGAACCTTTCTAACCAATGGAGGTCAACTCTATCCAACCTCGATCCTAGAAAAAAGAAATGATCAACGAGCAACACCTATCATTAAACAATCCCAATGACCTTTTTGTGACCATCTAAAAAATAATGAAATTTTAGATTTTCAAATGAATCTAGACGATTTTATGGTCATATGAGGATTTGGTCGGTAACCCCGTTCGGAAAATAAACCCAACATCGACCCCGACGAAGAGGCGATCCCGAAAAGAAGGAAGTTCGCCCGAAAAGACGCATTTGTTTTTTTATAACAAGTTGATCGAGCAATTAGATCGTACCGATGGCCAATAAAATTTTGAAAAAGGCAAACAACTCTTAAAATATGTAAAACCTCAATAGGCTTTTTTTAAACATTTTATAAAGACCGCTTGACACGAGATCTTGACATTCATGGATCGTTTTTTATTCGTCATGGATAAGGATGATCAGCAACACACATCTTTTCTGACAGAGAAAAACGTGTATTGTTGGAAGAGGATGCCATTTGGTTTGAAGAACGTAGGGGCAACCTAACAAATTTAATGCGTCGAATGTTCGCCCGACGAGATTGGAAAGACCATGGAGGTGTACATCGGCGACATTGTGGTGAAAAGTGAAAAGAAGGAGGACCATCTTATAAACCTTCGACATCTTAAGAAGATACAACATGCTCTTGAATCCCAAGAAATGCAGTTTCGGAGTTGGTTCGGGAAAATTCCTGGGCCATATCATCAGTCAGCGAGGTATCGAAGCTAACCCTACAAAGATCAAAGCCATCATGGACATGAAACCACCTCGCAACATAAAAGAAGTTCAAAGATTGACTGGTTGTCTCCCGGCTCTCAACAATTATTTGTATCGAAATGGGGGATAAATTGAAGCCTTTTTTTTAAATGAAAAATGAAAGTTCTCATGGACCCCATAATATTTTAAAGTTATTTCTATACCTCGCGGCCTCATAATCCGCTCTAAAATATTAAATATTAATTTGCCTATATAAAACCACGAATGATCTTAGATCAAGTACCCATTATAAAAGCTTTTAATAATTATGAGTGTCCTAATACAATATTTCTTCGATCACCAAATAGAGGTCTTGACTACAATGCCACTGAGACAAGTGTTGCTCCGACCTGATACAGCCGGAAGATTGTTCAAATGGTCCATCGAGTTAGGGCGATTTAATCACCTTCACACCCGAATATCAAAGTTTCCTCGCCGACTTTAATTCACCTTTCTAGAAAAAGACACTTGAGATGGCCGACATCGCACACATTGCACGTCGGCGGCTCTTCGACGAAAGCATAATAAAAATGATCCTAAAAACAACAATCCTTCACCACGGCTGTAAGTTTTGATTTTCATGCCACCAACAACTAAGCAGAGTATGAGGCTTTGATAAATGATCTGGAAATGGCAATGGCCATTGGTGTGCGAAAGTTGAAAGTTTATAGCAATTCGGTACCGGGTCGTATGCGGATGTCGAGAGTACGAAAACGAGGTGAACAAATGATGAAATACCATCAGATAGCACAAAGCCTCGTTGAAAGATTCAAAGAAGTGCTAATGGAGCTAATACCCCGAACAGAAAACACACAGGCGGATGCTTTAGCTCGGTTGGCCACATCCGAAGGTGCCGCCGATATGGACAACATAGCAGTTACCAAGCTCAACTCTCCATCGGCAGGTCGCATCGCCATCAACATAGAGGAAATAACTTGGACGAATCAAGCGAGTCCATCGAACATTCAGAAGGAAGTCTTCCAGATCACGACCCCGAAAAATAACTAGATGACCGACATCAAAGACTACATCGAGAAAGGGATACTGCCAGAGGATAAGGTCGCAGCTCGCCGATTACAACTAAGAGCAGCGAGGTACACCGTCATCAACGAACAACTTTATAAGCGAAGTTTCTCTTTGCCACTTTTGAAATGCGTCACCTCGGAAGAGGGCCAAGTGATCCTGAAAGAAATCCACGAAGGAGATTGTGGAAATCATACCGCAGGTCAGTCTCTCATCTACAAGACGATCAGGCAAGGCTATTACTGGCTAATTTAAGGAAAGATGTGATTGCATATGCAAAGAAGTGCCAGCAATGCCAGTTTTTCGCTCCAACAATTAAGCGAGCTCCGGAGGAACTCACGTCGATCTACCGCCCATGGCCTTTCGCGAGGTGGGGGATCGACCTGATCGGCCCTTTCCCAAAAGCCCCAGGAAGTTCAAAGTTTGCAGTGGTCGCAGTAGACTATTTCACAAAATGGGCGGAAGCGGAACCTTTAGCGACCATCACCCAGGAGAAAATCATACGATTCATCTGGAAAAACATCATTTGTCATTTTGGCTTACCACAAGCAATCGTCACATATAATGAGAAGCAGTTCGATGGTTTCGAGATCGATGCCTTTTTCGCGAAGTGGAAAATTGCAAAGCTGTTCTCCACCCCCTATCACCCCCAGTCCAATGGGCAGGTTGAAGCTGTGAAAAAATAATCAAACACACCCTGAAAACTCAACTCATTCAGTCAAATGGGTTGTGGTATTTCAAGCTTCCAAGTATCCTATGGTCGTATAGGATTACTTTCCGAAATTCAACGGGCGAAATGCCTTTTGCTATGGCTTTTCGGAGAGGCAAATATACCGCCGAGGTCATGGTTAAAAAGCACGGACATTGCAAACAATCCACTATGAACGATCAAGCCATATCTCTCAAACCTCCTCCGAAGAAAAAAAGATTGGAAGCCAACTTAAGAAACACAAACTACAAACAAAAGTCGGAGAAATATTATAACTCAAAAGCGAAAATTCGAAGATTCAAGGTTCGGCGACCTCGTTCTGAAAAGAATCCTCGGTGTCCAGAAAGTAGTTTTTGGTCCAACCTGGAAGGGACCCATGAAGATTTCAAAATGTCTGTCGAATGGGGCTTACCAGCTCGAAGACTTGAAGGGCATTCCCGCGATGTATCCGTGGAATGTGACCTACCTAAAGAAGTTCTACCAATAACTATGAGTTGTAAAATCCAGATCGGTTGTATATTTCTCTATGAGTTATGACTTATAACACAGGCTTGCTCCATCTTTTTACATTTACAAACTTGGGGGGCTGGTTCCCGACCTCTCACAAGTTCGGTCAGACATAGATTCGCAAATGAAAAAGTCTAAGCCGACCTCGATCGCATACCCAGTCTAAGTCGGCTAAGCCAAGAACACATGAAGGCTAGTATAAACATATACCCGATATCGATCATACCCGGTTAAGTCGGCTAAGCCAAGAATATGTGAAGGCTAGTATGTTGCATACCAGTTTGTTCTAATTCTCGGTCGCATACCCATCTAAAGTCGGCTAAGCCAAGAATATGTGAAGGCTAGTATGTCGATACCCAAACCTAAGTCGACCTAAATATATGTATAAGTCGACGGCTTTAAGAATATGTTACACGCCTTTCTCGGTGGCCGCGTTTTAAGCCAACAAATAAGTCGCTATTAATTAATAAATCTATTATCGTTATGATTGTTTATCCAGATGCTCGAGAAGACAAGATACACAAAGTCACCGATCTCAAAGAGAAACAAAAAGAAAAAGAACAACAATTTCATTTGATAAATGCCGAAGGCGACAAAGTACAAGTGCCCGGAGGTAGCAAAACACTTACACACCCCGAAGGGCAACCAAACTACTTCATCAACAAACCCCGAAGGGCGATTACATAAGAACGCCCGAAGGCAAATGGCATATTGTCGCAGAAAAATAATCCAGGAAATCAGCTCAGCGGAGCATCCGAGGTCCCCTCAACAGGGTTGATCGACGCTTCTTGTTCAACCTCGGGAATCTCAATGCTAGCTCGATTCCCTTCACCATTTCCACCATCATCACCACCAACAACCTCCCTGCCATCGCCATCCTGACCATCATCCGTTTCTTCATTCAACAGCCCGAGCAACTCCTCGGGATCATAAAGATTAGCACCTGGGGGTAGGAAACTGGAGTCCACACCAAAGGCAGCAAGGTCTTTGATGGTAAGATCATCCCCTCCCGAACAGGGTTGTTACACATGTATCCGACGAGCAGCTCAGACATCACTGACTTCACCACATCAAGGTCACCGGCTCGATGGCAAGCCCGAACAGCATTAGAAAAAGAGTGGATATAGGCCAGGTTGGAGGCATGATGGCGCTCCAATTTCACAGTGGTCGGAAAGTCATGGACCTCAGCTTCTAACCGGCGACACCGAGCCTCCACCTCAGCAGTCTTGTCCATGCTCTCTTTCACCTTTTGATCTCGGAACTCGAGATCCTTCGCCATCTGGGAAACTTTCTTCTCGGCTCGTCCCCGCTCCCCCACATTTTTTTTTCTTCTTCCTATCTTTGGCGATGATAGCGACCTCCGCTTCTTTCGAGGACCTGGCCAAGTCCACCTTCATCAACGAGCAATTTGACGAGCGACCTTTGCCCGCCATCTTTGCTCCGTACACATGTGAGCAATCCCCGAGGTCATTCTCGGAGATTTAATATTTCCCGTGAAGATCGAGTCCAGGACCTCGGGCGTCTTTGGCCCTCTTGGGAGGTAAGAAGGTTAGGTGTCATTGGCGCGGGAGCTCGCGACCCACCGAGATAGTTCTCCACGACTCCCAAAATACCCCATCATCCGGTTTATATATTTTGCAAAGCTCCGGATATAAACATGGTACCTTCGAAATAAAATATAGAAATAAAGTCATAAGTAAAACGAGGTATACCATTACCAAACCGGTTCCACCCAAGGAAAGTCGCGATCATCGGGATCGCGAGCCCGGCGCGTTAATGTGAGCTTCAATCGTCGGGGTCCCCATGAACCCGAGACCAACACCTTCCCACTCTCAAACCCGATCACATCCATGTCCACGCGGACGTTACACATTTTTTTTTTTGTGTCCCTAAAGATCACTAAGAGCCATTTTATCCCATAATCCTCATATTTTAGGCTCGCCCACAACTGGAGCCAAGGCGCACTAACCTTTTCGGCGTATCTCCTCGGCGTTCAAGTTTAGAGGATGTCAAAGATAGGCTCGATGAAGGAAATCAAGACAAGAAGAAGATCATTCCAACCAGAGAATAACCAAAGAAGTGTTACAACACGAGTAAAATCCCATTAATAATTAATTGTCAAATAAATACAAATTCCGTGACACTTTTGGAGGATGATGATCAATTAAGATCGGGACCAAGAAGGAAGGAGAGCTTCGGATGCCTTGGATTTCTTGGGGATCAATTAGAAAAATTTAAATCATGGGAAAGGAAAAAAAAAAAAAGCTTTTCTTTTTAAGAATCATATAATCGCGAGGAATCTCGCGATATCCGAGGGCTCCTAGGGCAAAAATGGGACTCTGCCAGATCCCCTACCAACCACCACTTCTCTTTCCAATCTTGGACCTTTAGGGGGTCCTCAACTATTTTCATATGAGGGCGGGATAGTAATACCCGGTCTTTACCCCACTTCGGAAATACATTTCCTTGATGTATTTTTGGATCCTAATTATAGATAAGATCCCAAAATGGTGCTCTACCCATTGGGAATTTGTGTAGGAGCTTAATTATAGCAAATAAGTAATAATAGGGTGAAGCGAAAATTTCTTCATTGTGTCATAGTTCATCGACACACACCCATCGAGGACACAGTCAAGCATAATCGATCTTATAATCGGAACCCGAAGTGGATCGTCGGTGGACTTGAAAATTCTCCATAGAAAAAAAGTCATACAAGTTTGTGAAAAAATATTATATTGACAAAAAAGATATATATTAGGCCCATTTCAACGTCGTCAATCTCGTCAAATCACATTTATTATATTATCTCCCAAACTAAAGCTCATCTCCTTCCTTCCCCACCATCTCCCAAACCCGAATATAATTATTATATAAGTCACATTAATTTTAATTGATATTTAAAAATATGATCTTACATATTTCAGTTCGCCGGTGGAGTTCGTCTCAATTGTCTCATAAGAAGAAAGTAAGTAACACTAGACTCCAACAACCTCTTTAATACAGGGAAGAATCATGCCAAGAAAGTTTCAAAGCATAGTGGAAAAAAAAATGAACAAAAAGGTGCATTTATAAGAGGAGTTTAGGGGGCAAATCAATATATATCATCACCTAAACAGATTAGAAAACAAAAACAAGACTTTGGTAATTTTCCGGCACATGAAATAGGAAAAAAAGGTACCTCGTCGTTTTTGAAATAATTAAAAACATATAAAAAAGGTTGATGTGGGAGGATCAACATTTTGCACAAGTATAACACCTCGCAGAAAAGGATGGAAACGAAGGCATGCCAAGCACGGGCAGTGGAGAACTGGATCATTTATTCATTAATGGGGATTCAATGAATCAAATGGTCTTCGTTTCAAAAAAAAAAATGAAATAAACCAAAATCACATAAAACCAATTCTTCGTCCTACTTTAAATTTCCCAACACCTATAAATAATCTTGTAGCATTTAATGTTTTTTTTCGACCCTTTGTAATCCAGAGTGAGCTCCACTCTCCCAAAAAACTATAAATAGGGGTCATTTATGACCAAGAAAATGAGAGAAATTAATACCTTACCAAACATCTTGCAAATTTATTGCCCAAACTTTTATTCTCTCAAACAATCATAAATTCTAAAAAATCCCCCCTCTCAATATATCATGGACAACATATCATGGGATAGTAATTTTCTCCTCCCACCTGATGAACGTGAAAGGTATGTATTTTGATACATATATATATATATATATATATATATATATATAGTTAATGATATATGAGTTGTTTTTTACGAAATGTTCTAACATCAGCATAAACTAATTGTACGTAATAGATCTGTATATGTTATCTCATCTTTTGATACACATATATATAGCTAGGTTAATGATGTATGAATTGTTTTTACAAAAAGTTGAACATCAACATAAACTAATTGCACGTATTATATAGTTATTTGGAAGGAGGGTATTACGACTCGAGCTCGCGGGATGGAGCTCAAGGGTGTTCATCAAAGAACATAGTTTCAGAAAGGAATAGGAGGCATAAACTTAATGAAAGGCTTTATGCTCTCAGATCTGTCGTCCCTAACATAACTAAGGTAACCTAATTTATTTAATCCTTAATTACTTTTTTGGACCACTCATTAGGGTTTAGATCCTATTGTGCACTATCCCTATATATATTTGAACTCCATATATAAATGATTTAGATTTGATACAAAATGGGGTACAAACTAGCACAAATCAACATCAATCTCTTTCAAAATGTTAGAACTGTCATATGGCCAAATTATATGGCCTTTTATTTTGAACCCAATTATGGATTTTTATTTTTTTTTACAGTCACACTACAAGAAAATTGATCTATAATAATGGAATTTTTGTCATTATAATTCTCTAGCTAAAAGTCCTGTCTTTATAACTTCTCTAAATATTAGCTACAAATCCACAGGATTTATGTCATTTATAGATCAATTTTTTTTGTAGTGAACATTAACCTAAAATATTTATACTTGTATATTGTAATTTGTATTGCATGTACATTAATTTCTTTTTATTAGTTCATGATGATGATTGTAATTAATTTATCGTGATTATGCTATGATTATTTATAACAGTTGGACAAAGCATCGATAATTAAAGACGCGATAGAGTACATCAAAACGTTGCAAAAAGAAGAAAAGAAAATCAAATCAGAAATGTGGGAGTTGGAATCTGCAGGAAGGGCTATTACATCAAATAATGAAATGTGTAAGTTGGATCAAGAATATGATGATTCCACCCCATTATTCTTTTCTAATCCAAAGAGATCAAGAATGGAGCCTAATTTCCAGACTCATTCTCTTCCATCAACTTCTACATTTGCAATCCCACCACCATCTCATCCTATTGAACTCCTTGAGGTGACATTAATCCTTATTTATATCTAAATATTTAAAATAGATCCCATAAGAAAATTGACCTGCAATGACAAATTTCTTATTGTTATAGCTTCTCTACCTAAAAGTTTTTACTGACAAGAAATTTGTCATTATTCTCAAGAAAACTGACATCATGTAATAATAGATTTCTCATCGTTATAATTTCTCATAAAAGTTTTTACTGACGGGATTCTTGTCTCATATATATATATATATATATATTTGAAACTTTTCTTGTCATTATTCTCAATATATATATATATATAATGACACGATTCACCTCTCATTAAAATGAGGTTGTTGTCATTAAATATGAGAATAATGACATAATCGTTTTAATGTTTTATGTTATTAAGTATATATATATATATATATATATATATATATTTTTGTAATTGATGAAATTCAATAAAATAATAATGATGAATTATATATATATGTGCAGTTGGGGGTATCTAGCGTGGGGGTGAAGATAATAAAAGTTAGCTTGACATGCAATAAAAGAAGTGACACAATGGTAAAGTTATGTGAGATGTTTGAATCTTGGAACCTCAAAATCATTACTGCCAATATTACTGCTTTTTCTGGAAGGCTTCTCAAGACTGTTTTACTTGAGGTATGTCTCTCTCTCATCAATTCTAGTCGTAGTTAGTAATTTACTACACGACAAAATGTGTAAAAAAAACGATCATAATTATAAAAAAAAATATACTCCCTCGGTCCCAACATTACTGCAACACTTGTTTTATTGGGACGTCCCAACATTACTGCAACACTCCTAAAAAAGAAACAAATATAATATTAATACACTCACAACACCCTTATTTTATTCCACTTAAACTCACTTTATCCAATTTTTCTTGATTTGCGATCCGATTTCTATGTTCAATAATTCTGAACGGAGGGAGTATAGTTAATGTTGACTTCTTGTCATTATGTCAACTTCGCACAAATCTATTCTGTGCCTCTCACAAAGGAAAGATAGGTGGACATTAATTAGTTAACTCTATTAATAATTATATGTCTATTCCATATATCAATAATTCAGCAATCAATTGATTATTTGCGATAATACTGTTATTGCCATGTAGCACCATTATGTCTCCAATCAAAATTTGTGTGAATTCTAATTCACCGTGACCTCTATTATTTTAATATTATTATAATGTATAAAACTATTACTACTACGTACAAAAATTATGATTGTTTTATAAAAAAAAATATTTAAACAATGATAATTTTTTGTGCATAATAGTGATAGAGTTTATATAGAAATTTAATTCACAAAAGTATTACCCCATGTGTCCCCACAGTTGCTTTATTTGTTATTTGTTTTTTGACTTTTATTTGTGTTTATAATTACGGATATGTAATCGAACAATTTAGTCCAACTCAGCCGAATTTTGGAGTGTTTAAACTTGCCTGGTTTATCATTAAATCATACTCAAATTTAACTTGAATATATTGCTGGTTCACAATCCTTTTCCAGCGTAATTTAGCCTAAACAAACTTAATAATATAAATTATAAACTAAATTAATTATTGATTAATTACAAAAATAAAAACATATATTTCTTATCACACACATATACATATGTATATTTTAAACTTTATAATTTTTTTATTTAGTTAAATAGGTTAAATTTAATTACATAGTCTTTTATTTATCATGAATTATAGATGACGTGTCAATGGAATACCATTATGAGAGGTCATATGTGTCGTTGGTGGGAAAATAGAACTTGCAAGCTAATTATATAAGACAAAATTTCATACGTATTAGATACATTTATTTATTTATATTAAAACGTTCAATTTATTTTACATTAAAAAAATTTAATATTTTAATATAAATTAATTGAAAATTTAAAAAAATTAAATTGCACATTTAAAATAATTGGTGTGTATATATTTTTGAGGAGTATATTGTATTAAATTGAATTAACCGAATTAAATTAAATTGCACATTAACCGAATTTCATCGATTGAGAAATCTGGGCATGGTGTGTATATATTAATTAAGGTCAATTATTTTTCACAATTGTGGACGGTGGGTGGACTGGGGACAACGGGCTGTAATTTTAATTTGCCATTTTCCCTTTTACCCTTTTCTTTTATAAAATCTGAAAAGTATAGCTCCTTCCTCGAAAAAACAATATAATTAAAAGAAATTATTAGTTTATAATTATATATTTATATTTTCTGAAAAAAAAGTCATTATTTGCTTATCCATTTCACTAATTAGCTGGCAAGGAGTGCTATTAATTGTGATTTGGTGGTACGTAAATATATTAGATTAGAGAATAACATTATAAATAGGTACGTAGCTCTGAATAATTCCACGTTTTTTGTGTTTTCTGAACAAATTATAATGGGTACATGCCAACACATATTATTGGCAAATTCTCCGGTACACTCATGTACCAATAAAATTGGTACAATTTAATTTTATGAGTTTTTTTCAAAAAAATTTCAGTTTCAGTTTTAGTTTTTTTTTTTAATTTCAATTTTCTTTTAACTTTAATTTCAATTTTTATGACCCAAACCCGGCCCAAATGGTTCATAGTTCACTCGGCCCAAGTGGTTCATGGTTCACCTGACCCGAATGATTCATATATAATTTAGGGTTCATTGTTTAGGAACTAGAGTTTAAAGTGCATAGTTCATTCAAATTAAAATTGAATTCAATTACACTAATTGGATAGGAGAGTAACTCCATATCATTTATATCATTTGTAGAAAGTTTGCTATAAACTATTCCATTTGTAGAAAGTTTTCTATAAATTAATTATTATTTATTAATGAATTGCTATAAGCTATTCCATTTGTAGAAACGGGCTATAAATGCATATCTAAGATAAAATTTTTGGAGAAATCTTAAGTAATATCCGGAACACAATTTGGGAAAATTGTTAAAAGTTACAAAATTTTTATGCAAATTACTAATAAATACAAATAAAATTGCATATATAGCCAAAGTTGCATGTGAGATTGCAAATGTACATATGCATATGCAATCATTTTGTACATATTAGTAAGTTATACAATCCTGAAATGTATTTCCTCCGTCCTGTTTTAGATGTTCATTCAATATTTGACTCGTGTTTTAGCGATGGAGTTGTTTATTAGTATTTAAAATGATAAAGAGATTTTTAAGGTGGGGTATGACAGTCCTACCATTCATCTATCATACACCTCCTTAAAATAGTTTTATCATTTCATATACTAATAAACAAGTCGCTCGTTAAAGTACGAGTCAAATAGCGAATGTTGTGCAATCTAAGCAAAACGGAGAGAATATCTAACTTGGATATATTACACTGACGTACTTATTTATTCATATATTATTAATTCATATATTACACTGACGTACAAATTTTTTTCCTAATTCTCAGGGCGATGAGGGAGAGCAAGAAGTTGTGAGTTTCAAGATAAGAGCAGCAATATCAGCTCTTAATGGTCCGGATAGCCACATGAGCATATAAGCAAATACTCCCCCCTTCCCAAAGAAATGTACACGTTTACTGTTTTCACGTGTTTTTGCGAGCGAGTTTTTTATTAGTATTTGAAATGATACAATAATTTTTAAAGATGCATGCAATAGATGAGAGGTAAATCTATAATACCCCTCTTTAAAAATCACTTTATCATTTGAAATACTAATAAACAACTCGCTCACAAAAACTCGATAATAAAGTAGGTGTGCACGCTTTTATGGGACGGAGGTAGTACTTCTTATCAATTTTTTGTTATTAAGTAAATAATAATTAAGCGATTTAGTTATACTTAAATATGTATTGGTTTTATATACGATGTTTCAAGTTTGTTGTATTATTAATGTTTTGTATCACTACTAATTTCCAATTAGATGAAATTGTTAATCTTGAGTTTAAGTTCTTTTGGTTTAATTAGATTTTGATGTATAACCTTATGCAGTAAGCAGCTTGTTGTTTAAAATTGAAATTACTTATTATTAATTCAATTGAAATTACAACGGTGGATCATTAATATATCGCACGTTATCATATGTTTCAAAAATAGTATTTCATTATGTGTTTCATAATCTAGATTAATAACATTTGATATGAGTAAAAATATCTAACAAATTAATATATTTTCGGGTGGTTTTCCTATGTATTGGTTACCCAACTGAATTAATTCCTATCTCTATATGAGTCTATTTAACAATTTTTTTGCCACCTATAATATTCATTTCTAAATTGTGATATCATTATACATATATCATATACTGTTATACATGACATGCATGCTTGTGATATGCCACCACAAACATCTTGCACTGGTTGCACGGTGTGTTTCACGTAATTTAAGTATCCTTCAACACAAATTTAATATATATTTTTTCCAGCATTTGATTTTGCAATAAGAAAAACACATCATCCTTTTTTTTTCAGCTTTTAATTTTGCAGTAAAGAAAGAACACAAAATCCTGCCTACATCTATTCCCAGCCTAATTCTTTTTCAAAATTATAGTAACATATCTAAAAAATTTACAATATTAAATTTTTAATAGTATTACTTGTTCATCCACCCAGTATTACATATTTGCCTAAGTAGTATTAGGTTTATATTACACCTTATATAAAAAGTATTACGTCTTATTCATAACAGTACTATATGAAAAAACATAACAATATTACATGTAAAATACATTCAAAACATAAGAAAATATTACAACCACTTTTCAGAAATGGTTCCTTTGGAGGATTTGGTTTCTGTTCTTGGGTGCGCCAAAGGCAACTGCTGGTAATTTCTATCTAAGATACTTGAGCCATTTTTCACTAGCCTCACGAGGGACTAGATCTACAATTGCAATGTATACAAGGGAAGTTATTAAGGTTGCACTATGCAACACATTGCATGTTCTAGAAGTGGCAAGTGAAAAAACTAAACATAAAATCAATTTCAAAGTAGGTAACAAGCTTCCACAATGTTCACTGATTAGTACTTACTTTAGTGATTGAATAAAAGAACAGGAATTTAGATTGCAACTACATGTTTCAGACCTCATAAAGATGAGAATTAAAACTCAAATACACATGGTCTAATAATCTCTCTAACAATCTTACTAATTTTATGACAAAGATGCTTCAATGACTTTAACCAGTGATGGTCCGAGCAGAAGGAATCAGAGTCGGGGAAGATGGCGGAGGAGAGGAACTTTCCCAGAGTAGATGGAATAAATACCTCAATAAACCAATTAGGGTTTCTAGAAGAGGAAAGAGGAGGATGAGGCCGCGCGTAACGACGACCGGCAATCGTACGAAGTCGCGGTAAGACGTTCTTCTATCGGCAAGGATGGTCATTCCGCCGTATCTTAAGCTTGATTCCATTTGAGAATTGCTCTGATTCCATTTGAGGGAGGAGGTTAGGGGCATTCGTGGGCGACGGGACCCGAATATAAAATGGAGCAATTAAATGGATATTTTCGTGTATGAAAACTTTCATAATACACTTTGTCTTAAATTTTTTATAGTTCAGTAACTTTGCTTTGTTTTGAAATTGGTCCCGAATGTTTTGATTTTTTTATTTTGGTCATGTAAGTTATCAAAAATTTTGAAATTGGTCATTTAACCTGTTATAGCAGGTCACCAAACAAGTAATCGCTACCTATGTAATTATTTTATTTTTTTCTTTAACTATGAAATGTCACCTGGATTTTTTTAATTCTAATAATTTTGGATCGGGATTTTTCTACATATTTTTTAGGGGGAAAAAATGGTTTTCTGCGTATTTTGATTCGTTTTTGGATTTTTTCAGTCAATTTAGACCCAGTAAACAAACCCGATTTGCTTTATTTTTTAATACACAAATTGTTTTTAGACCCAACTCAAAACCCAACCAAAACTATTAGGATAAAAAAAATCAAGTAGTGCTTCAAAATTAAAGAAAAAAATAAAATAATTACAAATGTGACGGTTACCTGCTTGGTAACCTGCTGCAGCAGGTCAAAGGACCAATTTAAAAAAAAATTAAAACTTACATGATCAAAATAAAAAAAATCAAAACAATTGGGACTAATTTCAAAACGATGTAAAGTTACTGCACTACAAAAAACTTAAGCCCTAAAAAAATTATAATGTAATGAAATATATTAACTTATACTCCTATAAACTAATTGATATAGAATGAGCCTGCGTCTCAAAAAGCAGAAATAATCTTAAAAATAAATATTTTTATTGATAAAAGCTTATATTACAAGAATCGTACGACTCCCATTTATAATATTAGAATATAAAAACCCTAACTTACTCTTCAAAAATTACAATGATAAACAAGGGAAACTATCAAAATAAATCCTAAAGAATATTCTTGACTCTTAATACTTAGGAAATATATGAATAATAATAATAATAATAATAATAATAATAATAATAATAATAATAATAATAATAATAATAATAATAATAAAATAAAATTATAGATATTCATCAATATTCTTCATCATATATTCTTCTTTTAAATCGATCTTGAATCGACGGAAAAAAAATATTCCATCATGAAATCATGGTGGAGGAGCGTGAGTGTGGTTGGAGTTGGGGCGGTAGGAGAGGCAACATCAACGGGGATTGTAAGCCTCAAGGGAGGCCACATGGAAATTGTGGCTCCCACTGGGCGGTGAAAGTGGTATGGGGTAAGGGGTCCCTCGATAGTGAGGTTGATCCCTATCTTGTCGCACAAAAACTGGAGGGTGCAAGCACAACAATCCATGGTAAAAGGACTAATGTCCTTTAACCAAGGGAACCCAAGGATGATGTCATGGTCGTTCACCTCAATCTCATAGAGGTTAATGTAGAAGCAGATGCCTTGACACCGAAAGGGATAGCCTTATAGAGGGTGTCCGTGAGAAAAGTATGGTCGCTACCGGACACAACGTGCAAGAGGTGCGCTTGTGGGGACGTGACAAGACCAAGGTGTTTGGCAACTATGTTGGAGGCCCCGAGGCCACTAGTAAGGACAAATATGTGTACTGAAAATGACAAGTGTGTGTTACTTATCTTTACAGTAATGCATGTTTATCTTTATAGTAACACATATTTGGGAGCAAATTTTTTTGTTGTCTTTGTGCTAATCTTTTAGAGTGGGTCTCATATGCATTCAGGTGCATCGTGCACCCATAGTGCATTTTAGAACTATTCACCTTGTTATATTGAAGATGCAACTTGTTTACATTGAAGCGTGCAACTATTTTTTTATATTAATAGTTGCACGGTTCAGTGTTAACAAATTGCATCTTTCAATACGATAAATTGTATGATTTTAAAATACACTATAAATACACGGTGCACCTGAATGCATACAAGATTTGATCATTTTTTTAATAAGGTGATTTTGGAGGTTGACAACTCTGATGCTCGGATCCTTCAAATTAACTGTAGTACCCGTGTCGGATAAGTACGACATAGATACTGGTATGGAAGTCGGACACACGGATCAATACTCTGATGCTCGGAAAATTGAAAGTCAGACACACGAATCTGTACCCGTGTTGGATATCCATACCCGTGTCCGAGCAACATAGGTTGACAATGACTCACAAATACTCTACTATGTGTTACTCAAATCGAAGGACGACTTATATCATATTAATTTAGGGGCACACGTTTTAGTTGCCAATAACTTGGCAGATTAATAAAGATCTATTATTTCGCTTTAAAAAATAAAAGTGCATCTCTAAAAAGGATTCATTTCCTTGAATTTGACATTAGGTATTCTCACACCATCTCATAATATTCATTAGTAAGTAATTTTTTTTAGATAAGAATTAATAAAAAAAAAATATGTAAATTATTTAGTTTAGATTCCAATGAATCGTTTCCAACAAAAAATTAACATAAAAATGATAGTGAAGATTGAAAAATGGCACCCAAAATTTAGAAATTCCATTGGGATTCTACGACACGTGATTGTGATTGCTTAGTCAAAAAATCAAAGAGTTTGAGTGTAGACAAATGTAGTCACAAGTCCAGCCGCAAAATGAATATATTTATGATAAATAAAAAACGAGGAAGGAATCACATTCAAATTCACAGCTTTGATTACCCCGTGACATCATCCTTGCCACGACATATTACATGAAGTCATACTATGTAATAACTATGATTTCACGTTTTAAATATTTATACATTAAGATGACTTTAATTTTAATAGAATAAAATAGAATATTTGGCAACATAAAAAAAGGTCGTGATTTCAATGTGCCAAAGTGGGAGGCTACCCACAGTTTTTCAAAAAAAAAAAAAGTGGGAGGAGCCGCATGCACCAATTATTGTATAACTTATAATAACTTGCATATTTTTTTTTAAATTGTACATCCTAAAAGTTAAAAATCCTTCCCAAATTCAATCTTGATAATATTTACAATTTCAAAAAAATGTCATGAATTACTTTATAGGTTCACATACACACACAATTCAACTCATTGTTTTATTTTATGCATAAAAGTTTACAAATTATCCCTTAAAACTCATTACTCCACTTCCTTTTTCGTTGTGCTCAATTTTATGTGCAAGTTAATATGAGATGGATGGAAAAATGAACAAATAATGTGTGCACTTGAGAATTATGAATAAAAAAGGTAGGAGGAAGAGTGTAAAGAAGTGGAGAGTGGACATTTATGATTCGTTCACCAATTGCAAACAATTTTTTTTATCTTAAAATCCAATTTATATGTTGAATATAAATTACTACTTTCGTCCCCCAAAAGTATGCTCAGAGTGTTTAAACATATTTTACAGAAATGTAGATTAAGTTCATTTATGAATTACATTATTAAATGTGAGTAAAGTATAATGATAACTTGAGTAATTAAGTGTTCGTTGGACTATGAAGATATAAAAAATTGTGTCCATAGACGTACTTAATCTACCATTTCGTAAAACATGTTTCAGCCATCTGAGCATACTTTTAGGGGACGGATGGAGTACTATGTTTTGATTGACATTAAGTATATGACACAGAGTTTAGCTCTGGCTTGAAATGGGGCCCCTGCTAGTGGACAGTGGGTTCTGGTCTCCCGAATTAATAGTTTCTTGGGTCGGATACCGAGTTATTAAAAAAAAAGATATAACACAATAATACAAAGAGATTGTATAATAAAAATAAATATAAATATGTAAAATACACAAGAATATACACTAGTTCCGTTGAATATATGAGAATACTCATAAAAGTGATAAATTTAACTGTTTGATTCTCAATAAATTCCATAAAAAGATATTAATATAAAACTTTCCTTTTTCCTTAATCAAATTCAACGTCTCAATAGTAATTGTAAGCTTGTGTATTTATGATATGATATAACTTGTTGAAATATATATATTTATATATTTTGATGTTCTTTAATATTTCAATCATTGTGAAAAAAGAAAAAATATATTATTATGTCACTGTATTTTAAGCATGACGTAAAGTGGTACTAGCCTCCCTAGAGCTTTGAATGAGACATGGTGAGACTAAGGATGCCAAATCAAGGGTATTTTCGGGTACTTGACCGTTCAAGCTCTATCATTAATGTACAAATAAATAAATAAAATTATGAGCCACAATTCGGTGAAATTTATTCGCACTATGAATTAATATCATTACATGATTTATAAATATTTAATTAATACCATACTTTTATTATTTATGGAGGCACACTTACGTGAAACGTTCTCACGATGAGAAGAGACATAATATGAATATTGGCGTTTTAACACTTTTGGAAGAATGAGTGTTGATTTGTGTTTGATTGTATCCCATGTTATGCATGAGATCGTCTCATACGAGTTTTTGTCTTATTTTTATGTGCACTACAACAAAATGAAGAATTGCCTACAATTTTTTTTTAAATGACTAAAATTTTAATAAAAATAATTTGATCCTTAAAAAGTATGGACAACTTGTCTACCATTTTTTAGAATAATCTATGAAGAAATTATCTACACAAATAATTTTCTAAGCAAATAAATTATCTATACACAAATTGTCTATACATTTGTAATTTCCACAGACATGTAAATTACCTACTCAAATAATTTCATTTAAAAAAAAAGTTGTTTGCCGATAAAGAAAAAACAAAAATTCCCATTTTAATATATTTAGAAGGCTATGTCTTGTATGCACCTGGGTGCACCGTGCACTCATAGTGTATTTTAGAAGCGTGCAACTTGTTATGCTGAAAAGTGCGACTTATTTACACAAAAAAATGGAACTGTTAATATGAGAACATAGTTGCACGCTTCTGTTTTGTATAGTTGCATGTTTTTAAAATGCACTATTAGTGCACGATGCAACCGGGTGCACATGAGACCCACTCTATTTAGAAATATTGCAGATGCGTTTCACGAGTTTAGACAAACAAAATTTTGTAAATAATAGTTATGCATAATTTTTTTTTTTTAAGCAACAAAAAATTTACACGCATCTGGTGCAAATATCGAGAAGGCCGTCCACAAGAACCGGAGGCTCGACCCAACAATACGGGCTCTCGTGAAGGCGAGAAACCCGTGCTAAACTATGTGCCACCGAATTGGCATTCCGATTAACCCAAATGATCTTAAAACCCGAATGAGTCATGAGCATGTCCTTTATCTCCGTTATGAAGTCTCCGAAGACTGTATCATCCCTTTCGGCAGACCTCGAAGCGTCTCTAACATAAATTGCATCCGTTTCCACAGTTGCATCGTCAATGGCCATATCCCTCGCCCATCGCAGCGCCTCTAAAACTCCCCACGCCTCTCCCTCTTTCACGTCCATGTTAAGAAATTATTATTTCCTATATATGGGCCACATATTTTATGCAATTATATTAGCCGTTTATAATTATATCTTAATTGATTGACTCAATTATGGTGATACCATTGACTATTGAAATTGATATGGAATTATGAGTAGATACCAAATAGGACTTAATTACGGGGATTATGGGAACCCTAATTGAGTAACATATAAAGAGCATCATGGTTATGACCCCCAAGATACTAAATCGCATACAGTTTTCTAATCTCCCCATCAAGAGGGGAAACGAAGGACTCATACGGAGATTTAGTTGAGAAAGACGATAAAATCACCCCATCGATCCTGTTGCATTGGTGAGGCTTTTCCTATACAAAATATTGCTATGGATTCAGGTATTTCACTAAATCCACTAACCCTTGATGATTGAGCATGTTGTTGTCCTAGAATTTCCGCATCTATGATGTTTCTTGTATTAAATTTATATTCTCGTAATTGTATAAATTTCTAACAAGTGGTATCAGAGCAGTCATCACTGCTTTATTGTTGGGATTTATGGACTGTTTATTAATTTATTGAATCTATTGATTTTTTGAAATTTTGGGAAGAATTTTATAATTCTTAATATTTCTGAAATTAGGTTTTTGAGTTTTTAATTGATTGCTTGATTATTTTTTTTAATCGATTATTGTTATGCATGCGGCACTCAATTTTGTATGTTAATTTAAGATGTGTGCGGTTCAGTTGTTTATTTAATTACTGACGCTTATTGACATTGATTTTCTGAAATTGTGGCCATTGATTTTCTGAAAATATGGCATTAAGGCATCAAATTTTATGGTATCTCGTATCTTTCTTTCTTTTTTTTTTGAATAAGCGCTTGGTTTATTAAATATCTATGGTGTTTTGGCTTTTCGGATTAAAAGATTCACGAGAGGCTTGGTTTCCAAATCAATATTAAATAAGGTGCTTTTGGAATTTTGAAGCATTGCTGCTACTGTTCTTTTTTTTTTTATATATGTAAATGATAATTCATATTTTGGTGATTGAGTGGGCGAGTAAACGCTATTATTAATTAAGGTCTAATTTGGTTTCTAGACTTTAATTGAATTAAATTGGGGACATGGCAATTATGTTGTTTAATTGAAATTATAATTAAATTAAGTTAATATTAATTTATTTTTTTTCTAGTAATTTTTAATATAATCAATCAAAACAACAAGTAGCCTTCGCAACCTCTGTTGTCGAGAGTGATTTTATTAAAATTACATAGATGTTGGTGTAGAGTTATTTATGCACGTTGTGATCGGCCCTTCAGTTTGACGCAACTTGGCCGAATGACAATACATCTGTGATGATAAGCACGTAATAATTAATTTTTTCTTCATGTGAACATTAGTCCGTCCTTCGACAGACTTTTGTGTAACCGAATTTATTATTAGTGCTTGATCATTGCACCAAGAATACCACTTACAATTAACTTTCTGTCCTTCGATGGAGGTTAATGTTGTACTCGGTATCTTGCTTGGGTCCTCAATTTATTTGTTTATTCATTCATGTCTTATTCGTTTTATGACATATAAGTTTATGTGAGTATGCTTATAATTGTTCTCTCTTCAGTTTCTGTTGCTACAGCTAATAATGTGTCCGCTCAAGTTAATAACATCCCAAAGCTGAGTGGGACGAATTTCAAAATTTGGAAAGAGAACATAGAGATTGTTCTCGGTTGTATGGATTTCGATCTGGCTCTTCGGTCTGATCGACCCATTCCTACTGAGGATGACCCGAAAGAGGTCAAAATTGAAAAATGGGATCGATCTAACCAAATGAGTTTGATGATCATGAAACGATCCATTCCGGAAGCATTTCGGGGCTCTATTACTGAGAGTGAAAATGCTAAAAAGTTCCTTGAGTCCATTGAGCAATACTTTCCAAGAAATGAAAAGTCAGAGGCGAGTAGTCATTTGGCGTCACTCGTTTCCATGAAGTACAAGGGCAAAGGGAACATAAGGGAGTACATTATGGAGATGTCTAATCTCGCATCAAAACTAAAAGCACTAAAGTTAGAGTTGTCTGAGGACTTGCTCGTGCATTTGGTTTTGATCTCACTTCCTGCACACTTTGGGCAATTCAAAGTGAGTTATAACACTCAAAAGGACAAGTGGTCCCTTAATGAGCTTATATCTCACTGTGTGCAAGAAGAAGAGAGGCAGCAAAGAGATAAGACTGAAAGTGCTCATTTGTCATTTAACTCTCAGAAAAAGAAGACAAAGAGAGCTAAGGGTACTGCAGAGGGATCTTCTCAACAAAAGAAGCAAAAGATTGATGAACAAAA
Source organism: Stenogyne calaminthoides (assembly GCA_037126765.1). Classification (NCBI taxonomy): domain Eukaryota; kingdom Viridiplantae; phylum Streptophyta; class Magnoliopsida; order Lamiales; family Lamiaceae; genus Stenogyne; species Stenogyne calaminthoides. Next base: position 36,116,088 of record JBBCBC010000010.1, on the reverse strand, counting down.
TTGCTTATTTTGTAAGAAGTCGGGGCATATGAAGAAAGAATGCCCCAAGTACGCTGCATGGCGTGTTAAGAAGGGTACACCTCTAACTTTTGTTTGTTCTGAAGTGAATTTATCTTTTGTACCAAAAGATACTTGATGGGTAGATTCTGGTGCTACTACTCACATAAGTATGTCTTTGCAGGGTTGCCTGTGGAGCCGACCGCCAAGTGATGCTGAAAGATTCATCTATGTGGGCGACGGCAATAAAGTTGCAGTGGAGGCTATAAGGACTTTTAGATTGCATTTAAGGACTGGTTTTTATTTGGATTTGTTTGAGACATTCGTTGTACCGTCATTTAGACGGAATTTAATTTCTATTTTCTGTTTGGACAAATTGGGTTTTTCTTGTTCTTTTGGAGATAATAAAGTTAGCCTCTTTAAAAATTCAAATCTTATTGGTACTGGTTCCTTGATTGATAATCTATATATACTTGATGTTGTTACTTCCCATAACATTATACTGCAAACAAGTTCTAAAGGTACAAAAAGGAAATTCAGTGAGGATTCTGTCATTTTGTGGCACAAGTGTTTAGGGCATATCTCTAAACAGAGAATGCAAAGGCTTGTGTTAGATGGAATCCTTAATCCCCTAGATATGACATATTTTCAAATCTGTGTTGAGTGCATCAAAGGGAAATTAACAAAAGTGAGGAAATTAGGTGTCGAAAGAGCTAAGGATGTCTTAGAACTTATTCACACTGATATATGTGGTCCATTCCCTACAGCATCTTGGAATGGACAACGATACTTCATTATGTTCATAGACGATTACTCTAGATTCGACTACCTATATTTGATACATGAGAAATCCAAATCTTTGGACGTTTTCAAGTCTTTCAAAGCCGAAGTTGAACTTCGACTTAGAAAGAAAATTAAGGCTGTCAGATTGGATCGTGGTGGTGAATACTACGGACGATATGATGGATCAGGAGAACAACTTCCCGGGCCCTTCGCACTTTTCCTCAAAGAGTGTGGAATTGTTCCGCAATACACAATGTCGGGGTCCCCCAGCATGAATGGACCGAACTCTTAAGGATATGGTAAGGAGTATGATTTCTCATTCATCCTTGTCAGAGTCACTTTGGGGAGAAGCTTTGAAGACCGCAATACATATTCTCAATAGGGTACCTAGCAAAGCAGTTACCAAAACCCCCTATGAAGTTTTCAAGGGCAAGAAACCTAGTATTAGGCACTTGCACATCTGGGGTTGTCCAGCTGAGGCGCGACCTTACAGGCCGCATGAAGGAAAATTGGACTCAAGAACGGTTAGCTGTTACTTTGTTGGTTATCCTGAGTATTCTCGGGGGTATAAATTTTACCATCCCACATCAAGAACCTTTTTTAAAATGGGAAATGCTAGATTTCTTAAGGATGTTGAGTTTGGGAGGGAAGAGATCATAAGGAATGTTGTCTTTGAGGAGGAATCTGTTATTGACAGTGATATGGTTTCTATGCTGTTGCTGCTCAAAACACAATTCCAGTGGTAGAGAATGATGTTCATAACGTCATTCCAGTGGTAGAGAATGATGTTCCTAACGTCATTCCAAATCAAGACAACAATGAGATTCTTCCTCCATTAGCTGAAGTACAAACTCATCAACCTCAAGAGGTGCCATTAAGGCGATCCACTAGAGAAAGGAGAAGTACAATTTCGAATGATTATGTAGTATTTCTCCAAGAACATGAGGATGGCATAGGTTTCACAGAGGATGATCCAATCACCTTTGCACAAGCCAAATGTAGTTCTAACTCTCAAAAGTGGATTGATGCCATGAAGGATGAGATGAAGTCTATGAGTGACAATGACGTTTGGGATCTTGTCAAATTACCTGAAGGCGTGAAACCCATTGGTTGTAAATGGATATTTAAAACCAAGAGGGATTCAAAGGGAAATATCGAAAGATATAAGGCTCGTCTAGTCACTAAAGGCTTTACTCAAAAGGAGGGCATTGACTATAAAGAGACCTTCTCTCCAGTACCATCGAATGACTCTTTTAGAACTATTATGGCACTGGTAGCTCATTTTGATCTCGAGCTACATCAGATGGATGTAAAGACTGCGTTTCTAAATGGTGACATTGAAGAAACAATCTATATGGTGCAGCCGGAAAACTTTGTATCCGGAGATCCAAAGTCTATGGTTTGCAAATTAAAGAAATCCATCTATGGGCTTAAACAAGCATCCCGTCAATGGTATCACAAATTTCATCAAGTCATTACTTCATATGGTTTCGAGGTGAATGTTGTTGACGATTGTGTATATCACATGTTCAGTGGGAGTAAATACATTTTCTTGGTTTTGTATGTTGAGGATATTCTACTTGCTAGTAGCGATATAGACTTATTGTGCAAAACTATGAGATTTCTGACGAAGAAATTCGAGATGAAAGATCTTGGTGAAGCCTCTTTTGTATTAGGAATCCAAATACTTAGAGATCGTTCTCAAGGTATTCTTGGATTATCGCAAAAGAGCTATATCGATAAGGTTTTGAGTAGATTTGGCATGAAAGACTGTAAACCTTCGGATACCCCTATCGCTAAAGGAGACAAGTTTAGTCTCAAACAGTGCCCTGATAATGATTTTGAAAGAAGAGAGATGCAAAAGATTCCCTATGCGTCGGCAGTGGGAAGCCTTATGTACGCTCAAGTTTGTACTCGTCCTGATTTGGCATTTATAGTGGGAGTATTAGGAAGATACTTGAGCAATCCGAGAGAGCATCATTGGAAGGCAGCCAAATGCGTAATGCGATACTTGAAGAGAACAATTGATTACATGCTCACTTATCGGAGATCAGACAATTTGGAGATCATGGGGTATTCTAACTCTAATTTTGCTGGATGTCAAGATAGCAAGCGCTCCACATCTGGATATGTCTTTACATTGGCCGGTGGAGCTAACTCATGGAAATCTGTTAAGCAAACTCTCATAGCCTCATCCACCATGGTTGCAGAGTTCATTACATGCTATGAGACATCCAACCATGGGATATGGCTGCGAAATTTTATCACTGGGTTGCGTGTGGTTGACGGCATTGAACGACCGCTAAGGATTTATTGTGACAATAACTCAGTTGTTCTTTACTCAAATAACAACAGGAGCTCTGTAAAGTCGAAGTTCATCGAAATCAAGTTTCTTGTTGTTAAGGAGAGAGTTCAGAATAAACAAATTTCCATAGAACATATTAGGATGGATTCTATGCTAGCGGATCCCTTAACTAAGGCAGTAACACCAAAACTATTTCACGAGCATACTGCTCATATGGGTGTTATTCAAAACTTTACCTTAGTTTAGTGGGAGTTAATGTTCTATGAATTTTCTTCGGTTCTCTTTTTCTGCTGAATAAAGTTGATGGCTATGTTATTTCTGAACTCATTATGTGTTAGTATGTGATGTTTTACATTGCATATGTTGATCTCGTTAAAGACTACAGTTGTGTCAGTTGGAAATAGGCATGATTAAGATCACATTGAATGAAATTTCCATGTTGCTCGTCATATTTGATCTATGTCGTTGAGTGTACTAGTATGATGATTATCATGGTTTAGTCACAATATATGATGTGATGAAAATTGTGATAGTCTCATCTTTAGTATATGAGATTGACGAAATTGTAAGGCAATAGTCAAATAATGAATAGCGTAAAGTTGTGCAAATAAGGAAATATAATTGCTTAAGGTTAACATGTAGCCCAAGTGGGAGATTGTTAGGAAATTATTATTTCCTATATATGGGCCACATATTTTATGCAATTATATTAGCCGTTTATAATTATATCTTAATTGATTGACTCAATTATGGTGATACCATTGGCTATTGAAATTGATATGGAATTATGAGTAGATACCAAATAGGACTTAATTACGGGGATTATGAGAACCCTAATTGAGTACTATATAAAGAGCATCATGGTTATGGCCCCCAAGATACTAAATCGCATACAGTTTTCTACTCTCCCCATCAAGAGGGGAAACGAAGGACCCATACGGAGATTTAGTTGAGGAAGGCGATAAAACCACCCCATCGATCCTGTTGCATTGGTAAGGCTTTTCCTATACAAAATATTGCTATGGATCCTGGTATTTCACTAAATCCTCTAATCCTTGATGATTGAGCATGTTGTTGTCCTAGAATTTCCGCATCTAGGATGTTTCTTGTATTAAATTTTTATTCCCGTAATTGTATAAATTTCTAACAGTCCAAACTGATCAATTAATATAATAATACATTAATTACTCTAAATAACAAATTAGCTTCATTATATTCCAGATAATAACATTCTTTCATTTATTTTGGTTAGGCAAAGAGAATAATAATACTGTATATTGGCATCCAACTCTCCAAGTGAACATAGACTTTGAAATCTATGATGACAAGAAAACTTTGAAAATCTACTATGTATATCATTATTGTTGATGTTGCACGGATGTTGTTCCAGATGTTGGACAACATTCTGCACAACATCATAAATTTGCCCTTTCTCCTAACACTGACTCCAGTTTAATAGATGTGTTTCTCTATGTTTTCTACATTGCAGGTTGAAGATAATCTCGGAAATTATCAAGCGGTTGCACTGATGGAGTGAGAATAGAAAGATCATGGGTGGTTACACCAAGATCATGGAGATAGCGGAGGAGAAGTTCAAGGCTGCTCACACCAAGTGGATGGGACAATGCAGTTGGTCCGAATGTCTATAAATAGACTACATTGGTCGACATTTCGAGTTTGAGTTGAAGTGAAATTCCATTTGCTCTACTCCAAACTTAAGAGAGTAACATCCAAGACACAACCAAGAGTGAAAAACCGAGTGTTTGTAATTCTAGGAGTGTGAGGGTCGTTGTTATTCTATGTGTACTGGTCGAGGGAATACAATTTCTCCTATCAGTATTGATTTTATCTTATTAGATCAAGTTTTAGGTTGAATAAGATCAATAGTTACTTGATTGAATAGATTGATTTTGGTGTGTGGTTTTTCACTACACCTTTTAGGATCTTGTAAGAGATTTGTGTGTATCTCACTACTTGTTATAGTGATGTTTTTAACCATGAGGTTCGTATAGTCTGGATTACAGACTATACAAATTTTTTGAAATCCTTTGCACTGCATTTTTATGCTTCTGATGTCATATGTTGTTTCACATGTTGTATAACATTTTCAACAACACTCTGAAAATACACGCACACACACTGTCAGTTCGCTCCAGAGCCATAAACTTGATACACTAAGTTAAAGGTCCTGTTTAAAGTGTGTTTTTGCAATTGATTATCCACAGACTCCTTCTTTAAAACCTCCAATTTTGGATGGATCAAATTACCCATATTGGAAACCTAAAATGTGCATGTACATTAAGTCTATTGATGAGAGAGCATGGCGTAGTGTGTTATCTGGTTGGAATCCACCAAGAACAATTGATGATAGAGATGGAGAATCGCAAGTTAAAAAGGAGATTGATTGGTTCAATGATGAATGCACATCGACCAATTTCAATTCTAAAGCTCTTAATGTTATATTTACTGCTACTGATGTTTCTATGTTTAAACAGATATCTAACTGTGTTTCTTCTAAGGATGCATGGGAAATACTGCAGGAACATTGTGAAGGATCAGAAAGTGTTCGAAGGACTAGACTCAGAATGTTGGGAACCAAGTTTGAAAACTTGAAGATGAAAGATGATGAGAACATTTCATCATACAATGAAAGGATAAGTGAGATTGATAATGAGTCACACTCACTTGGTGATCCAATTTCCAACACTCGGTTAGTCAATAAAATACTTAGACCTGTTCCTAAACGATTTGATGCTAAAATATGTGCAATAGAAGAGGCTAAAAACACTGATTTATTGAGTCAAAATGAGTTGATCAGTATTTTGAAAACTTATGAGATAAACTCAAATATGTTAGATGATGATAAACATGAAAAAATGATAAAGACAAGAAAGTACTTGCTTTTAGAGGTGAAACTTCTGATAATGTTGGTAAACATCCTTATGTGACTGAAGTGGATTCTGATGATGATATTTCTGATTTATGTGATGAAAATGTTTCTGAACAATGTGCTCTTATCACTAAGCAATTCAAATCTTATCTAAAAGGAAAGTTCAGAAGACCAAATGGTCAATTTCAATCAAAGGATAAGTTTAATCAAAACTCTTATCCCTCTGATAAAAAGCTTGTTCCAAGTCAATCTTCCAGTTTCAATCAACCTAGACAATTTACAAAGGATAACAAGTTCAAATATGATCCTGAGTACAGAAAAAAGGTTAAATGTGATGCATGTTCTGGATATGGTCATTATGTTAATGAATGTACTAATACTTTGCTTAGGAAGAAGATGAACTTTAATGCCACTTTAAGTGATGAAACTGATGCTGATAAATGTGAACTAAGTGATATGTTTGCTAGAATAGTTTATGATGATACATTTTATGATGATCTCGATGATTATTGGTCTGAAGCAGATTCAGATGTTATCACAACATCTGAAACAACATTCAGTAAAAATAATTCTGAGATTAACTGTTTTGCTGGAACTATTCTGAATGCTGAAACATCAAGTTCTGCTGATTGTAACACTGAATATCTGAAGTTTAAATCTGATTTAGAAACTCAAAAACAGGTTTTGAGTTCTTTATCTTTAGAAAATTCAGATTTGAAAGAAAATCTTGTTAAGCTTGAAGTTATTTTAACTAGAAAAGATGTGGAAATTTTTGTTTTGAAAGATGAACTTAAAACACTACTCTTAGCTTTAAAAAGTTTTCTACTAGCACTACTGATTTGAATGATGCATTGATGATTGGTAGACATGGTAATGCTGGACTTGGCTTTGAAAAATCTTTTGAGAATACTCATATATCCTGTGAACCTATTTCTTTTGTAAAAGCTGGAACTTCTGTACCAAAATCTTTGAAAGGTAAACAAAAGAAATCTGATGGTTTGTTTAAAGAGTATGTTTGTTTTTATTGTGTTGGAGTAGGTCACATTCGTCCATATTGTTCTAAGTTAAGAAGAGATATAAAAGATGGAATATTTTTACCTGATAAAGTTGAACATCCCATAAAACAGGTTAACAACACTAAAAAGTTGATTCATAAGAGCATGTCTTGTAATGTTGTGTATACATCTTTGAAAGCATGTGTTCCTGGATCTTGGTATTTTGATAGTGGTTGTTCTAGACACATGACTGGTCAAGTTAATCATCTGACTAATTATACATCATACAATGGTGTTCATGTTACCTATGGTGGTGGTTCAAAAGGTAAAGTTGTTGGTAAAGGAACATTGAATGTTTCTGGTTTTCCAAAGTTGACAAATGTGTTACATGTAAAAGGTTTACTTGCTAATCTGATTAGTATTAGTCAGTTATGTGATGATGATTTACATGTGAAATTTGACAAGAATGCATGCTATGTGTTTGATAAGAATGATGAATGCTTAATGACTGGCAATAGATCTGCTGATAATTGCTATTTGATTGGTTCAAATCATGCTTGTAAAAGTGTTAAAGCAGATGATATTATTTTGTGGCATCAAAAACTTGGTCATGTTAATCACAGAAGTATTCAGAGATTGCATAGACTAGGTATTGTTGTTGGTTTACCTGATCTTAACTTTGATAAAGGAAAAATCTGTGGATCATGCCAGAAAGGTAAGCAAGTAAGGACAACACATCAAATGTTGTCAACATGTACAACAAACAGGTGTTGTGAGTTGATTCATATGGATCTAATGGGTCCTATGGAAACTGAAAGTTTAGGTGGAAAGAGGTATTCTTATGTTCTTGTAGATGATTTTTCTAGATATACTTGGGTTATATTTCTGAAAGAAAAATCTGATACCTTTTCTGAGTTTAAAATTCTTTACAAAAAGTTTAAAACTGTTTTATGTTTAAAGATCGGTAGGATAAGATCTGATCATGAAAGGAATTTGAAAATAGTTTGTTTACTAATTTCTGTGAAAAGAAAGGTATTTTACAAGAGTTTTCCTCACCTAAAACTCCACAACAAAATGGGATTGCTGAAAGAAAGAATAGAACTTTGCAAGAAATAGCAAGAGTTATGCTAACCTCAAAGAATCTTTCTAAGAAACTCTGGGCTGAAGCTTTAAATACTGCTTGTCACATTGTGAATAGAGTGTACATTCATTCTGGTAGTAATTGTACTCCCTATGAGATTCTGAATAACAAGAAACCAATTTTGAAATACTTTCATGTTTTTTTTTGTGTTTGTTACATTTTGAATGATAGAGATCAGTTGCATAAGTTTGATTCAAAGAGTGATAAAGGATTTTTCTTAGGAACCTCTAAGAATAGCAAGGCATATAGAATCTATAACTTGAGAACTGATACAATGCAAGAATCTGTTAATGTGGTGTTGGTCCCGATTTGTGGAAACCCATGTGCGCGGAAATACCATGTGTAATGCATATAAAATAGGGGTGAGGGTAGAGTGATTCCAATTACTCTTTTTTTTTAAACGATGTGTGTTTTTCTTATAATTAGATGCATATGGCAAGTAAGAACATAAAGCAGTAAAGAACACACGATTTTATAGTGGTTCGGAGTCCAACTCCTACATCCACTCTTCCCTATCACAAGGGGCATCAACTTAACCAACTGGACTTAGTTTAACGTGTTAGTCCAACACCCAACAGATGTTTACCGAGTTCTCACTCAAACGGGACTTATCTCCCTCACGGGATCACCTACCCTCCCTTTCGGGATTGCTTAGATGTTTACCGAGTTCTCACTCACCTACAAACTTAACCTATCAAACTGATTTGGGTAAGGTTTGTTTGGTTTCCAACTAGGTTGAGATTTTCCCTTACATTTGTTTAGCCTCAATGCTAAGGATGGAAAAATCTCTCTAAGCTTAGGATATTACATTTGTACTTAGATCTAGGGTAGAACACTTTTGAATATATGCGTGTATTTCTTGCTCAGTGTTCTATGGTGGGAATGCTTTGTGTATGTGGCTCTTGGCTCTGTAGCATCTTTTTCCACATTCTCCACTTCAACACTTAATTTGATGGATCACGCATTTCTCACACTGAATAATGAAGGAAGAACTTGTATTTATAGTGGGGATTTGAATGTTACCGTTGGATGGAGTCACATTCAAATCCATACTATTTTGTAGCTTTTGCAGCTTTTTCAGGCTGGTTGTCTTCCTCTCATTGGTCCACGTCAGCTGAATCTAACGGCTATTTCTTCAGGATCTTCTGAGTCTTCAGGATTCTTGAGTCTTCAGGTTTCTCTGAGTCTTCAGGTTTCTTGATTCAATGAGACTTCTCTTATTGGACCCTTATCGTCGGAGTATCTTGACACTTTTCGGGCTAAGCCCGACCCGACTCTTACGTCTTGGACATCATCGACCCTCGGTCACTGCTTTTCGAGCTAACTTGATCATCGATGGCGTTCTAATTCTCTGTGAACATGACTTGAGATGACTTCTCTTGATTTCTTCTACTTTGATCGGTATCACAGATTTTGGTTTCGATATCGATTTCTTCTACTTTGATCTGATCGGCTCACATGTCGGATCGATTATAAGATCAATCCCGGACATATCGGTTTATTTGCATCGATTAGTACATCGGGTTAGCATATCAAGTTAGTTGCATCGGGTTATCTTATCGATCTTGATCACGTCGATCTCGTCGGTCTTATCTCTGTTCTCTTACGATCGCAACCTCCTCTTACGATCACGGTCATATGATCTTACGATCGGTGGCTTAGCTTTTCTTTACTTCTGATTTTGCTCAGCTCATCAGTTAACTCTGGAACTCGTCTTACTCATCTGATCTCGTCGGTCTCGTCTCGACCTAAATCGTCGATCCCGATCATCTACGTCGATTTCGTAAGTTCCCCCTCAACTTGTTCTTTCGTTCCCCCTCAACTTGTTATCTGTAAGTTAGCTTCAAAACCACAAGTTGATAATGTTTTGGCATAATTCATCAAAACTAAAATATCCCAACATGTGGTATTTGATGAACTTGCAAGTCTTGCAGGAAAAAGTGTTGAAGACAATGTCTCAGATTTGATAGAAGTATCCAGAGATACTGATGCCACTGAAGATAGTAAGGATGTTGATCAGAATGTTCCTTCAACATCTGATACAACATTACCCAAAAATTCAAATACTGAGAATCTATCACAAGATTCACAGTATTCGAAACAGTTGGTTCCCTCAACAAAGATAATGAAAAGTCATCCATCAGATCAGATCATTGGAGAAGCTACCACTGGTGTACAAACTAGAAGAAGAATGAGTATTCACATCAATAACTTTGTAAGATCAGTTTGCATGTCATCCATATGCAATCAGGTAACTTTTGAGTGTTATCATTCTGCAATTGACCCTAAGAATGTTAAAGAAGCTCTTAATGATGAAAATTGGATAAATGTTATGCATGAAGAGCTTAACCAGTTTGAAAGAAATGATGTTTGGACACTTGTACCTAGACCTAATTCTGATATTAATGTCATAGGAACAAAGTGGATTTTCAAAAATAAAACTGATGAATCTGGTAATATTGTGAGAAACAAGGCTAAATTGGTTGCTCAAGGTTATACTCAGATTGAAGGAATAGATTTTGATGAAACATTTGCTCCTGTTGCTAGAATAGAATCTATTAGATTACTTATTGCTATTGCATGTTTCATTAACATTAACTTGCATCAAATGGATGTTAAAGATGCTTTCTTAAATGGTATTCTGGAAGATGAAGCTTATGTTGAACAACCTAAAGGTTTTGAAAATCTAGAGTTTCCTGATCATGTTTACAAGGTAAAGAAAGCTTTGTATGGTCTAAAACAAGCACCTAGAGCTTGGTATGGTAGACTTACTGATTTCTTACTTGAGTTTGGATTTTTTAGAGGTGAAGCTGATAGAACCTTGTTCATTAAAAATTCTAAAAATGATATCATGGTTGCTCAAATATATGTTGATGATATTGTATTTGGTTCAACTAGTAATGATATGTTTGAAAGTTTTGTTAAATAAATGATCTGTACTTTTGAAATGTCCATGGTTGGAGAACTAAATTTCTTTTTAGGTCTTCAAATCAAACAAATGAAATATGGTATTTTATTTTGTCAAAACAAATATGCTAAGAATCTGGTGAAAATGTTTGGTTTGGAAAATGCTAAAACTATGAAAACTCCTATGGGTTCAACTCAAAAGTTGAGTAAAGACTTGATTGGAAAAGATGTTGATCCTACTTTGTATAGATCAATGATTGGAAGTCTTTTGTACTTAACTTCTAGTAGGCCTGATATTATGTATAGTGTCTGTCTTTGTGCTAGATATCAAGTTAATCCTAAGGAATCACATCTCAATTCTGTAAAAAGAATTATAAGATATGTGGCTGGAACATGTGATCTAGGTATTTGGTACTCAAATGATACTAATTGCTCTTTAGTTGGCTATAGTGATGCAGATTGGGCAGGTGGTTGTGATGACAGAAAAAGTACTAGTGGAGGATGTTTCTACATGGGAAACAACATTATCTCCTGGCATAGTAAGAAACAGAATTGTGTTTCACAATCGACAGCTGAGTATGAATATGTTGATGCTGGAAGTTGTTGCACTCAACTGATATGGCTTAAAAAGATGTTTGATGATTATGGGTTGGAAAGTGGTATTTTGACTGTTTATTGTGATAGTACTAGTGCTATCAATATTTCCAAGAATCTTGTGCAACATTCTTTGACTAAGCATATAAGTATAAGACATCACTTTATAAGAGATCTTGTAGAGAAAGAAGTTGTGAAGTTAGAATACATTTCTATTGAAAAACAACTTGTTGATATTTTCACAAAGCCCTTGATAATGAGAGGTTTTCTTCACTTAGGAAATCTCTTGGTCTTTGCTATATCTGAAAATAAACACTAAATGTTGTGACAAATGTTTCCAACATTTGAAGTAACATTGTGGTTCTGATAATGAGTTTGTCTGCTGTTTTTGCTTATTTTTTAGCTTTAAATGATAATGTTTTGATCTTATTGTTTGAATCATGGTTTAGATACAGAGTCTTGGGCATATATCTCTTAAATGCATTAAAAATAAAACACAATTTAGATGTGTAATCACTGAGTAACTATGGGACACGGAGCTCGCTACTACGATGTTCTCTTTTCAAAAGGTGATTAAATATACATCCATGTTTGTTCACAATCCATTGAGTAACTATGGGGCACGGAGCTCGCTACTACGATGCACTCTTTTGAAAAGATGGATCAATGTGAACATGTTTTTAAAGAAAAATTCAAAATATGCAACACTTTGATGATGAATTTCATGCAAAATTGAGTGTTGAGATATATGTGTGCCGACATTTTGTGAAACCTTAAGTGATTTGAACTTTATCTATGATACATGATTCGTTTAATGTTCTTGATAAGTTGAATTCGTGGATTGAACAAGTTATTTGAACTGATTTGTGTCTATTTAATTTTAGATATGGTTTCCTGTTGTTTTTTTTAATGTTTTGACGGTCACTTACACATCACACGATCACATAACTTCAAAGTAGTGGGTGGTTACCTTTGTTCCCACTCCTGATCGGTTTTCTTGTGGATGTGTGTTATAACCTCCGGTCTTTCTTCTCTACTTAAGTTCGTTTTATCTGTGATGTTTAATATTGAAAGCTGAAAACATTGTTGATGTTGGGATTATACTGGAAAGTATGCTTTTACTTTGTATAATCAAAACTGAATTTCCATCTTATTTACTAAAATAAATTGTTTATCACTGATGCTTTAAATATCATAGAATGTTACATATATTTACTGCATAACTGTTCAATAAATAGTACGTGTTACATTGTAGTTAATTTAGTGATACCAGATCACAGAAGATTAAATTAACAGTCCCTTGTAACCAAAAGTACACCATTCACGACCTAGATGGAAATGAACAATCCATCGTGAAAGGTTGAAGTGTAAGGCTCAGATTGGCTTGTCTTGACCAAAAGATTACACTAGTGCATGACTGATACACTGAATAGGACCTACAGGAGGACAAATTCTTCAGAACTGAACATTGAAGAATTAAACCTCAGTGGTTCGTTATTTTTTAATCTTCGTCCCTTAAATAGGATCACGTGTGGTTGGTAACTATTGCTTTGACTTATCATGGGTAGAGAATCAACGAGATTCAATACTTTTTATCTTGGGCAATATTATTGGTCACATGCGATTGCTAAGATTTAATACGGAGAATCGTGTGCAAGTACGCTTGTTCGATTTGCCCCCTTGGGAGGTTCATAAGATTTATCATACCAAATCTTGTAAGTGGAACTAGTTTTCGGTATGGATAATAATGTTGAACTGATCCTTAACCAAGGACAAAAGATATTAATTAATGGAAAGCTATTTCAGTGGCTTGAATTAATTAATGGGCTAGATAATCTTAAACACGGGAAATAATAATCGGGAGCCATATTGACTGTAATATGGGTTAAGATGGATAGTGCAATATTAATTATGTAGTGGGATTAATTAATATATATGGGCTTGAATATTATTGTGGCTCAATATTGATAATTCAAGATCCATTGGAAGGTCCAATCTTAATTCTCCTAAAGGCCCCCTAAGTAGGGATGCTCACGGTTCCGGAACCGCCGGTTCCGATTCCGAACCGGCGGTTCCAAAATTTCCGGAGGTGGAACCGGAACCGAACCGCGGTCAAGGCGGTTTCGGTTCCGGTTCCGGAACCGCCGGTTCCGGTTGCTTTTTTTTTTTTTTTATTTCTTGATTTTTTGGATCTAAAATTTGAAAGAATGTAGATGAGAAATTTAATTAATTATTGTATTATTGTTAATATGAGAATTTAAATTAAAGATTACATTACAATAATTAAAAGTTAAAACATAACAATAACATTAGTACAATACCAAAATGCAAGCAACAATGGTAAATTAGTAAGACTAGTCTAGTAGAATTAAATTTCATCACCATTTGCCATTTGGACCATTTCCAATTTTCCATGTCAAATTGACTCATGTCTCGGATGCTTTGATTGTATATGTTTAACCAAAGCTTCATATCCTCCTCCACGACGAAAAGGATAAACTTTGTTACAATGATTACAATGAAGTTTTATTTCGTTAGGATTTACCCCATAGCCATTTGACATATTTGAATTGATTCTATAGTGAACCGTAAATAGACAAGATTGAAGAATATGTTGTGGGATCGGAATATTAGTAGGTGTTGGTGGTGGTGGTGGTGGAGTGTTTTCATCGAAAGTTATTGTTGATGAAGAAGAAGAAGCCATTTTTTGCTTAAGAAAATTGTATGAGTTTTTTGAGTTTGATGTGTGGGAATTTATAGAAGGATGATAAAGAATAAGAATAAAAAATAAAAAGTAAAAAACAATAACTAAAAAACAAAAACTAAAAAACAAAAAGAAATAGCTTAGACTTTAGTCTCTTGACTTGACTATTGAGTATTGACTATTTGACTCTTGAAAACAATGAAAAAATGAAGATGAAAACTTGAATAAATTAAATCAACTAACAATAATTTTGAATTAATTGAATTGTTGCAGTATTAACTATTAAGTATGAACTAAGTATCTTGAATTCTAACATTCTAAGAAATACACTTAGAAATAATTGAATGAACTATTATAAAATACAAAATACAAAAAAATAGTAATTCTAACTTAAAATAAGCTAGTAATCTACTATTACAAATTAATTGAACTATTACAAATTTACAAATTACAAAGTGAACTATATCGAATTAGTAATTACAATTACAACTTAAAATTTTAAACTTTACAAAATAAATTTGGGGGAGGGGGGGATTTAAAGAAATTGGACTTGAGCTTAAATTTAAGAAATAAACTTAGAAATTCTAAGTTTGAAACTTAAAATTAAGTTGCCTACGTATCCAAATAGGAATCAAAGTCCACGTTCTCTCTTACCTCAAACTTACCTCGTTGATTTGGATCGATTCGATTCTTCATGCATCACTTCCGTGGTAGTTTCTTCTTGAGCTATCTTGATCATCATTATCAACAAATTCTTGACTTCTCTTTTCGGCTCTTACCCAATCATCAAGCAAGCATTGGTTTTCCACGTTTTCAACGGTCATATTCGATCTCGTTGCATCCAAAGTGTAGCCTCCCAAACTAAAAGCTTGTTCAACTTAGAATTCACCAAGGCGGGAGATGCAAAAATTTCTCTTGCTAGCATTGACAATATTTGATAGATATTTTTCATCCTCGACCACCACTTTAGTATATTAAAAAGTAGCGTTGTCTTCATCTTCATCAAAGCCGAACAAATGAAGAGGATAAATAATGATCAAGTTAAGTAATAAGGGTTAGAAGTAGACCTTGGACGTTTTTTGAGAACGTTCATCATAAAAAAATCTGTTAATATATCTTCTTTGACTCATAGAAGAGCCACCACCACCAAAATTTTCTTCAAAACCGACCACTATATTCTCTAAATAAAGACATTAAAGTAACTTTAATCCGAAAAACCAATCTCTTCCTGATTAGGATATACATCATCTTCACCCATGACCATATGTCTATTAGGAAATAAATAATTATAATACATATTTAACATCATTATTAATCCATCCAATCTTACTCTAGGATCAAACACTTTAGCAACCAAGAATAGATCGAAATATTTGTAAAATATTTTTTCCATTTTTGCATCATAGAAAAGTAGCACCACTTAATAAAGGATTTGTAATATTTTCATTTAACACATGAGCAACTTTAATACAATAATCAAGCGCTAAATTACACGTGGGATAATAAACACCGGATAATACTTTTGTGGAATCATTAAAAATTCCCAAAATTTTACACAAAAAGAAGTACATGAATCCCAATATTGAGGATATAAACGAATACCACAATTTTCTTGAGTAAAAAAATGTACATAAAGCGTCTTTATAATCCATAGACTCCTTTAACAATTTATACGTGGAATTCCAACGAGTTGACACATCGGAGAAATTTTTTTTGGGATGCATATTGTATGTTCTACAAAAAACTTTCCATTTTTTCAACAATTTTGAATGTCTCGACATATAATAAATAGCGGATCTAATAGGACCAACTTGTTCTTTCAAAGCATCTAAACCATCTTGAACACATAAATTTAAAATATGACACATACATCTAACATGAAAAAAAAAATTCCACCAAGATATGGTTGACAAATATTTGTAAGATCTTCAATAGTAGCCGTGATTTGCACTAACATTATCAAAACCAATAGAAAATATTTTTTTAGTAAGAGCATACTCATTTAAAATATCATGCAATTTATCTCTAATATTAACGGCATTGTGTTCCGTATCAAAATCTCTATAAGCAATCAATCTTTTGTTAAGAGTCCACGAATCATCAATCCAAGTGCATGTAACTCCTATATAACTATGCTTTTGAAAATTATCACTCCAAATATCCGCACATATACAAACTTTAACATTTAAATCGGCAAATAGATTAATCAAAGCATATTTATACTCATAAACAACTTTAGCAACATCACGAGTAGTAGTATGACGTGAAACTTTTTTTTTTTTTTTTGAAGACTAAGGTTAACAAAATCATTCCAATACTGAATTATCGGCAAATTGAAAAGGAAGGTGTTGTGTGCACACAAATTTAGCTAACAATTTTCTATATTTCATTTGATCAAATGTAAATAGAGAAGTGGGGTTACTTACCTCGCCTTGAACTCCACCACCGCCACCGGTTGACGTAAATCCATGAAGTTGTGCTTGGTTTGAACTAATTCCAACTCTATCCGGATGAATTTTTTTCAAATGCTTCTCGAATGTTCCATATCCTCCTCCTTTGACAAAAGAATATATTTTGTCACAATAGTTGCAATGAACTTTAATAGTACCATCCTCGTTGATCACTTTATTAAAGTGACGTGCAAAAATATTCGACTTAAGTTGAGCTCGACTTGGAGTTGGGGTTGGAGTTGGCTCGGCATTGGACTCGGTTGGGTGGTTTTGGCTTTCTTGAGTAGGACGTCGTGGACCTTGTGGTATAGCATCATCTTCAAGAGGATTCTCATAATCGGGACCAAGTGTGGCCTCAATATCATCTAAACTCCACTCGATCGGTGCCGGTGGATGTGGAAGACGAACGGAAGAGGTGGAAGAAGCTTTGCCTTTACCCTTACCCTTGCTTTGATGGCTTGCCATAATAATAATATGTATGTAAGTGTATATGTAAATAATATATGTATGTAAGTGTAGTGTAATGTAATATGTATGTAACTATGTAAGTGTAGTGTAATATACTAATATGTAGTATAGTACTATAGTAGTATACTAGTATTAGTATAGTGTAATATATAGTGTATATAATATATAGTGTAGTATAAATATAATGGGTAGTGTATAGAGTATAGTATGATATATAGTGTAGTATAAATATAATATGTAATGTAAATAATATGTAAATAATAAACTTTGAGAATTGAGTGAGAGTTGAGACTTGAGAGTTGAGAGAGAGATGAATAAACTTTGGTGTGAATTTTGAAGTGGAATGAGTTGGTATTTATAGATGAAATATTGAAAAAAAAAAAAAAAAAACCATTCAAAACCTCAAACCGGAACCCATGGCGGTTCCACTTTCTCAATCGGCGGTTCCTTCAATGGCTCTTTGATCTCAAATTGGATCTCAACGGCTCTTTAATCTGGCCGTTGGATCTCAACGGCTAGAATTTTCAAATTTTGGGCGGTTTTGGTTCGAACCCCGGCGGTTCGAATTCGAACCGGCGGTTCGGCTCTGGTTTTGCTAGAATCGAACCAAACCGTGGGATTACTGTTTTCGGTTCGGTTCCGAACCGGAATCAAGGAACCGGGAACCGGTGGTTCAAAAACCGGCGGTTCCGGTTCGAACCACCGGTTCCGGTTTTTTTTTAGCATGCCTACCCCTAAGTAGCCCAACATAAAGTCCAATAACTGAAAAAGGTGTTTAAAAATAAAATAAATTTGTTGCCTATTTTTCCTTGTCTTTTTCGAAAATTATGGATAAAAGGGGAGAAAGATTTTCTTTGAATTTTGTTATGGAATGAAGATATGTATTCTTGGAATACAAGATTATCTCATTAAATTCAAGAAATCTCTCACTTGGTTATTCATATAGTTAAATTTCGAAAATTTTGAAATATAAGGGAAAGAAAGATTTTCTTGATTTTCTTGAAAAGATATTATGGAAGATATGTATTTTCTTGAAATACAAGTATATCTCATAAATTCAAGAAGATGCAAATCATGGAATCTTGAACCTAATATTTTGAAAATTCCATAACAAAGAGGAGTTGAGATTTTTGTGGAATATTTTAATTATGGAGAAAAGAATAATATGAGATATATTCAAGATTTCTTGGAGATCAAGAAAAAGATTTTCCCATATTATTTTATCACAAGAATTCGACCACTACACCTCTATAAATAGGGGATGAGTGTTTCATTCCCAAGTACAATTCCATGTGCTGGAAAAATTAGTAAATCCACAAAGGTGGTGCAACAAAGTTCATTTTTTTCTTTTGTTAATTGTTCGCGAGCATCCTACCACCGGATTATCGAGCAAGGATTAAGGGAATACTTGGGAAGGTTTTTTGGTGTGTCTAATCAACGAGACCATTGCCACTCCAAGAGGTACGTTCACGTAAACTCGTAGTAATTCCGCATGCGTAGGATTTACGTGAACTGTTTATATGCATGATTTGTTGTTGAATTATAATTTGAATTAATATAGGATTAATTCATGCTAGTAATAATTATCAGAATTAAATTTGTATTTAAATATTTATCCCGAATAGATCCGCGTGCAATTAATTCCCCAACAATCGTATCGAGCCTCGGTTTGAGACTCTCAATTTTAAATTGTAATTTAATTCATTTTCATTAAATTTGAAATTGGATAGTATAATTGCTAGATTTTTTTTGCAGGTATCCAATTGTCATGGAATTTAATGTGTTTATTTATGCATGCATATAAATTGTGGTTTTTAATTGATTCGCTCAATTCGTTTTTGCCTCGTGAGAAAATCCACAAGTAGATTAGGATTTGTTTGATTTGATCAAATGTAATAGATTAGTCTAGATCTAGGTTTATTTATTTTTTGTAAATAAATTGTAACGTCCGATCGTAAAACGAGACGAAGACGAAGAATTAAAGGATAGATCCAGAACTGTACGCGGACGACGTGCATCGCGCAAAACGTGCCAAGGGAGGCACGCGCACGACGCGGACGTCGCCATGCAGATGGGCACGACGCTAGCGTCAAAGTGATCACCGACGCTGCGCGAGGGTAGCACGGGCGCTACGGAACCATCTTGTGCCGGGGCGAGGTGGGCGGCGATGGCAAGCGCTGGCAGGACGCGGGCGCCGCAGAGATCCACGGGCAGGCGAGGGTTAACGAGAGCGTCTTGCGCGGATCTGGATACGCGGCTGTACGCTCGACGCTTTCCGCCGCTTCTTAGAGGTCGCTGTCGACCACGAAGACTAAGGCCAACCGATGCGGCGTGCATCTCTGCTGCGAAGCTACTCTTAGTACGGCATGGCGTTTGAGACGGAGTTCTTTTCGAGACGATCGAGTGGGAGAAATTCAAGACGGTTTTTCTTCAAAATCAAGCCAAGAAAAATCAAACCATGACAATTGGATAATTTGTGCCCAATATTTTTATTTTTCCGCTTTGCTTGATTTATTATTGTGATTTCTTGTGCATTATTTAATTTGTTTAAATGTGTTTGCATGAGAATTGCCCAATGAAAAATCTCACCTTCAAAAATTACTAAGTATGTTTAAATAATTAATTGACAATTTTATTCCGGATAATAAAATTGAATTAATTTTGACCTCCATGATTTATTTATTTGTGAATTCTTTTGGAGAAATTCCCCTACCAGACGGTCAAAAGATAGCTTTCACATGAATTAATTCCGTATGGATGATTGTGGATTATTACTAGTGGCGGCGATGATCCTCCCCACGAGGCTCGCTTCAAAGCGAAATAATAATTACAGATTTAATCATGGTTATTACTTAGGTATAAAATTGATTTGCATATACTTCCTCGAAGTCCCTGTCAATTTTATATTGGTCAAGTGGGAGCCAACTATTAATCTGGATATTAAAGGTTTGTAACTGTTCTTGTTTATAACCTGCTTGAATGTGTTTAAATAATGACCCACCCCACGTGGCTTATTTAAATTGTTTTGAGATGTTGGCTGATGCATGTTCATATTTTTTTTGAGATTTTAATATGAAACATGTGATCGAATTTTGTGATATATTTGTGCTTATGCATATTATTATTTATTTCAGTTCATCATGTCGCAACCTTTTAATCTACTATTCAATATATTTAAAGACAATTTGCTTACTGGTGAAAACTATTTTGATTGGATATACAAACTAAATCCTGTCCTAGCCGCATCACCTTCCAAATGGGTACTTGATACACCAAAATCCGAAAAACCAGCTAAGGACGCCGGAATATGGGATGAGATGATGAATGGTGAATGGGAGATGGCAAATGAATTGATGAAGGATACAATTCTGGCACATCTGTCAGATGCGTTGAAACACCTTCACCAAGAATATGAGTCAGCTGCAGACATCTTACAGAATCTCGAAGCGATGTTCGCACATCAGACCCATATGGCAATCCAAAGTGTGAAGCAAGAAATTGCTAAATTAAAAATGGAAAAAGGGACGACTGTAGCGCAGCACGTTCTTAGGGTTATGGTGCTATTTGAGGAGCTTGAGATCCTCGGCGAAAAATGTGATTTCAAGACTAAGATTGATTTCATTCTCCAATCCTTACCAAAGAGATATAATCACCACTATCTTGAGTATCTATTGGAAGATCTAGATTTTACAGTGGATGATCTTGTAAATGCTCTCACTTTGGTTGAAAGGGAAAGGGAGCGCGAGGAAAAGAACTTGGGAAAACAGAAATCTTCATTTCATCCTAGGTCAGGTGGTGATAAGGATGATGAAAAGAGAAGAAAGTTGAACCAAGCAGACTCAACATCAAATAAGAGCATGGAATCAAGCATGAGGAAAGTTTTGGAGAGCGGCAGAGTAGGACACTCGAGGACAGCCTATTCCAATCCCAAAAGGAATGGAAAGAAAGGTAATTCTCACGCACTAGTTGTCGAAACTTGCTTAGCGGCGTATGCCTCCCATTTATGGGTAGTGGATACGGGATCCACTGATCATGTTTGTTTCACTTTACAGGGGTTCAAGCGGACCCGGCAACTTAGTGAGAGTGAGATCCTCATCACACTGGGCAATGCTACGAGAGTGGCAGCTGAAGTAGTGGGAGAAGTGCACCTGTCTTTTCAAGACAGAGTTTTAATTTTAAGAGATGTTCTTTATGTTCTGAATTTTAGAAAGAATTTAATTTCAGTTTCTAAACTTTATCTTGATGGATATTCGGTTACTTTTAATAAAGTTGTTACCATTTCTCTTTATGATAAAATTATCTGTCATGGAACGTTGTCGAATAATCTCTATACAATTAACTGTGCACACCACTCACGAAATACATCCTATAACACATCAACTGTTTCCGAGAAAAGAAAACGTTCATTAGATGTGAACGAGACACTTCTATGGCATCTAAGATTGGGACATATTAATCCAAAGAGGATCCAAAGGTTGTGAAAGACGGTTCACTGGAGTTTCTCCAAGTTGAACCAATTCCAACCTGCGAATCATGTTTGGAGGGTAAAATGACCAAGAGGGCATTCGGAGCCAAGGGGAATAGAGCCAAAGAAGTGTTAGAAATCGCTCACACAGGGCGTATGTGGTCCAATGTCAACCAAAGCAAGAGGAGGTTATGAGTATTTCGTCACTTTTATTGATGACTACTCAAGGTACGGTTATATTTTCCTTATGAAGCATAAATCTGAGACCTTTGAGAAATGCAAAGAATTTAAGGCTCAAGCAGAGAATCATAGGGAAAAATGTATCAAGTCTCTACGATCCGATCGTGGAGGCGAAAAGTACCTCAAATGATGAGTTTTTGAACTACTTGTCGATAAAGGGATTGCATCCCAAATTAATCGCATCTTAACCCCTCAACAAAATGGGGTTGCAGAGCGCGAAAAAACATAACTCTTTTGGAAATGGTTAGATCTATGATGAGTTATGCGGATCGTCCCAAGTCATTCTGGAGTCATGCCTTGGAAACAGCAGCCTACATTCTGAACTTGGTGTCATCCAAATCGGTTCCCAAAACTCCCAAAGAATTGTGGCGGTATGCGCAAGCCCGCTTTGAGACACATGAAGATTTGGGGTGTCCGCCCTACGTGTTGGACAAGAAAGCGGAAAATTGGATCATCGATCGTAATTAAGGTTGTTTGTGGGATACCCCGAGGGAACAAAAAGGGTGTATGTTCTATGGTCCCAAAGATCAAAAGGTGGTAATAAGAACCCACTTTAGATTTTTTGAAGAAGACTATATGAACAAAAAAAGACCCCAAGTGAGATTACCTTAAATGAGCTAAGGGCTAACCTCGAAGTACAATTGTATAAAGATGACATACCAAACGACACACTTACACAACCGAACCTCGTCAGTAGTGGGAGGGTTGTGAGACGACCCGAGAGATTCATGGGGATAGGAGAGTCCTCGGACTTGATTCCTGATAAGACGAATCGGACCCATGGACATATGGACATAATCGACAAGGCAATTTCAAGGCAAGCAAATGATGCAATGGGTTCTATGGATCAAACAAAGAATGAAAGTCGAACCACTTAATGGGTTCTAAACCCATTGGTTGCAAGTGGGAAGTACAAGAGCTAAAAAAAGAACCACTTAATGGTGGTCAAACCCATTGCTTGTGGCGAAAGGTTATACAAGAGAAAAAAGGACCGGACTATGAGAAACTTTTGGTCGGAAATGCTTCAAGGCCATCCGAATTCTCTTATGCTCGATTCTTTGGTTATCTCGACTTTAAATCTGGCAAATGGATGTCGACTATTTCCTTAATGGAAACTTTTTGAAGAAATCATCCGAAACCCAATGCTTCAAGTCCATCCGAAGAACACCTTTTGTAAGCTCATATCGATTCACGGACTCAAAGCAGATCATCGACTTTGGAACTAATGTTTTGGATGTCAAGACATGGGGTTTAATCAAAACAAGAAGTCTTGATGAAGAAAAAAGCTATATGCAACAACCCTTAATGCTTCATTGTGAAAAGCGACATTAGAACACCTAGTTTGATATA
The DNA here is from genome assembly GCA_037126765.1 of Stenogyne calaminthoides. NCBI lineage: Eukaryota > Viridiplantae > Streptophyta > Magnoliopsida > Lamiales > Lamiaceae > Stenogyne > Stenogyne calaminthoides. The sequence goes on along the minus strand of JBBCBC010000010.1, from coordinate 36,092,799 downwards.
AAGTTGTTATCGAAGTCCATTTATGACTTTCAAAACAGCATCCGATATGAACTAATGTTTTGATCATGTTATAAAGTCTTACGGGTTTAATCAAAACAAGATCGCGAAAGGATGTACAAAAAGTCATCTTCATAATAGACCTTGGTATTCTTAGATCTATACGAGATTTGTACATTCGGACATGGAATCCATCTAATGATATAAAGTTGTTATCGATAGATGATATGAAATGCATTCCATGGCTTTCAAAAAGCCTTTGATATGGAATGTTGGACTTAGGGGATATCTCTTTTTACATCCTTGGGATCAAGATATCAAAGATCGCAAAAAAACATTGATAGGCTGTCGTTAAAAACTTCATACATGTATCTAAAAAAGCCTTTCGAACGATTAGAATGATTCCAAGAAAGGCTTTATCGGTCAGATATGGAATCCATCTATTCAAGGAAATGTGCCCTAAGACAAAAAGGAGATAGATGATATGAAATGCATTCCATATGCTTGGGTCGTTTAAGCCTTATGTATGGAATGGGGTACTAGACATGATATGGAGCAAGCGTTAAGCAAGATATCAAAGTAATTCTACCATGGAAAGAATATGTAGATTTGCGGCGCTAAAAAAGCGGTTTGGCTCTAAAAAGAACTTCCTAGTGGACTTGGATGTAGTTAATCCCCATTTGCATACCTGACCCTGGATTTCCAATCAACATTTAGATTGTGAAAATGTACGGAGGCGATTTTTTGCATTCAAGGAGCCATGACACCACAAGGCCAGATTCTACACAAGTTGAAATGTAAAATGCCATCTTATCAAGAACTTCCTAAGAGACTTGGAAGTAGTTAAATTTGCATAGCAGAATCAAAGATCGGACAATGTCGAGCAAGACAAATTCAAGGGAACCAAGAGCCCACAAGGCCAAAGAAACACATTGAAAGGAAATGCCATCTTATAATACATTAAGAGAGAAGATGTGGAAAGAATGAGTGACAACCCAGATCATTCACAAAGGGTCTGCTTTGACATTCGAGAAGTGGGAGGAATTATTGTCAAGATTATTGTGTAACCGTGACATTAGATGAAATTATTAGGTTCGTAGAGGTGACATTAGATGTCACGATTAGAAACTACACGAGACATGTTGTAATATACTTAAAAGCATACTTTGAGTATAAGTGGGGAGATTGTTGGGATTATCTTTGAAAGTATGCTTTTACTTTGTATAATCAAAACCGAATTTCCATCTTATTTATTGAAATAAATTGTTTATCATCGATGCTTTAAATATCATCGAATGTTACATATATTTATTTGCATAACTGCTCAATAAATAGTACGTGTTACATTGTAGTTAATTTAGTGATACCGATCACGTAAGATTAAATTAATAAATCCTTGTAACCAAAAAGTACACCATTCACGACCTAGATGGAAATGAACAATCCATCGTGAAAGGTTGAAGTGTAAGGCTCGATTTGGCTTGTCTTGACCAAGAGATTACACTAGTGCATGACCGATGCATCAATAGGACCCACTGAGGAGGACAAATTCTCCGAATCCCAACAAGGAAGAATTAGACCTCGGTGGTTCGTTATTTCTTAATCTTCGTCCCTTAAATAGGATCACGCAGTGGTTGGTAACTATTGCTTTGGCTTATCATGGGTAGAGAATCAACGAGATTCAATACTTTTTATCTTGGGCAATATTATTGGTCACATCGCGATTGCTAAGATTTAATACGGAGAAATCGTGTGCAAGCACGCTTGTTCGATTTGCCCCCTTGGGAGGTTCATAAGATTTATCATACCAAATCTTGCAAGTGGAACTAGTTTTCGGTATGGATAATAATGTTGAACTGATCCTTAACCAAGGACAAAAGATATTAATTAATGGAAAGCTATTTCAGTGGCTTGAATTAATTAATGGGCTAGATAATCTTAAACACGGGAAATAATAATCGGGAGTCATATTGACTGTAATATGGGTTAAGATGGATAGTGCAATATTAATTATGTAGTGGGATTAATTAATATATATGGGCTTGAATATTATTGTGGCTCAATATTGATAATTCAAGATCCATTGGAAGGTCCAATCTTAATTCTCCTAAAGGCCCCCTAAGTAGCCCAACATAAAGTCCAATAACTGAAAAATGTGTTTAAAAATAAAATAAATTTGTTGCCTATTTTTCCTTGTCTTTTTCGAAAATTATGGATAAAAGGGGAGAAAGATTTTCTTTGAATTTTGTTATGGAATGAAGATATGTATTCTTGGAATACAAGATTATCTCATTAAATTCAAGAAATCTCCCACTTGGTTATTCATATAGTTAAATTTCGAAAATTTTGAAATATAAGGGAAAGAAAGATTTTCTTGATTTTCTTGAAAAGATATTATGGAAGATATGTATTTTCTTGAAATACAAGTATATCTCATAAATTCAAGAAGATCCAAATCTTGGAATCTTGAACCTAATATTTCAAAAATTCCATAACAAAGAGGAGTTGGGATTTTTGTGGAATATTTTAATTATGGAGAAAAGAATAATATGAGATATATTCAAGATTTCTTGGAGATCAAGAAAAAGATTTTTCCATATTATTTTATCACAAGAATTCGACCACTACACCTCTATAAATAGGGGATGAGTGTTTCATTCCCAAGTACAATTCCATGTGCTGGAAAAATTAGTAAATCCACAAAGGTGGTGCAACAAAGTTTATTTTTTCCTTTTGTTAATTGTTCGCGAGCATCCTACCACCGGATTGTCGAGCAAGGATTAAGGGAATACTTGGAAAGGTTTTTTGGTGTGTCTAATCAATGAGACCATTGCCACTCCAAGAGGTACGTTCACGTAAACTCGTAGTAATTCCGCATACGTAGGATTTACGTGAACTGTTTATATGCATGATTTGTTGTTGAATTATTATTTGAATTAATATAGGATTAATTCATGCTAGTAATAATTATCATAATTAAATTTGTATTTAAATATTTATTCCGAATAGATCCGTGCAATTAATTCCCCAACAGTTGATGCATATTGGATTCGAGGTGTGTTGTTGTTCTTGTGTTATTTCATATTTTTCGGTCATATGCTTCTTTTCCCTCCTATTTTCTGATTTCATTATTTTAATTGCCTGTGTATTTATTTGATTGGACAGAAAGGAGAAATGGTTGAAAACAAAACCCATCGGTCACTCCTGAACAATCACAAACTCATGCAAACCCTTCTCCCTCGAAACCTTCTTCTCCAGAAAATTCAAACCCTTTGAAGCTTCTCACTGAAATGGCTTCACAAAATCCAGATTATGATTCCACTAATGTTTGTGGATCATCTTCTTCATCCGTACCAAAACCCTCTCCGTACGAATTTCCTGAAGATACTCCTCAATCTCTGGTTCGACTGATTATTGAACAAATGCTCGAGAAAAATCTTCCTGTTCTTCCTGATGTTTTTGTTGGCAAAAGACAAGTCAATATTAATGACTTTGTTGGTCTTTCTGCTAAACCCTTAGTCACAGAAATTTCTGAAGAACCTTCTCTAGAAATACCCTCAGAAACTCCTATTGCTGACCCTGTTTCTGAAAACCCTTATGAAAACCCAAATCAAACAGCCAATGTTGAAATGAAAGCTGCTGACTCCTCTGATTAAGAAGGAATGGGGGAGAAATTGAAGAACATTAGGCTAAGAAAGAAGCAATTGGCTCCCAGAAGAGGTGTTGGTAGATGGGGAAAGAGAAGAATGTCACAGAGAAACCTAGGCAAAAAGGTTGATTACACTGGGAAACGTTCTAAGAGATCTGATGGTGGTGTTAATGATCCTATCTCTGTTGATGATTCTGATGAAGAGATGGCAGTTACAAATGTTCATGTTGTTGAGCCGAAAGATTCAGATGATGACTTAACCATGCAAGAGTTGTTGGCTAAAAAGGAAAGGAGAACCAAAAAAGAAAAATGATCCTCCTGTGAATACTGCTACAAATGTTGCTGAATCATCTGATTCTGAACCAGACATTGATCCTCAAGCTGAGGATACTGAGGAAGATGAACCTGAGGAAAATGAACCTGAGGATGATGAACCTGGAGAAAATGAACCTGAACAAAATGAGTCTGATGATGAACTTGATCAAATCTTTGATGAGGTAATGAAATCTGACTCTGACTCAGATGATAAGGTTGAGCATGATAGAAAATCTGTTGTTGTTAAATCCATGCTTAAGAGATTCATTGTGGATGAAAGGATAATCAAAATGTCTGATTTTGAAGCTCAAAATCTGATAGGTTTGCTTGATAGTAGATCTCTGTTGCATGCTCTACAATATGTCAAACCTTATTATGTTTCTTGGGTTGCTGAATTTTATGTTAATCTTAAGAAGAGCTGTGGGAATAGGCAGTCTTCAAACTATGGGAAAATAAGGTTTAGATACAATGTTGTTACCATTACCCCTAAAATTATAAACATCTTTCTGAAGACTAAACAAGTGGAAGATGATTCCGGAGAATTGGACATAGGGGAAGTGATGTCAGTCATCACTGGTGGTAGACATTCTGTGTGGACTTAACAATTTTCTGCTGCAAAAAACTGACCTCTTTATACTCTGTGATGCATAAGCTGCTAGTCTCTAATTGGTTGCCTTCCAAGAATTCTACTGTGTTAACCAAGGAATAGACATTCTTGCTGTACAAGATTGTGCACCTGAACAAATTCAACATGGGTCAAATCATATTTGACAACATTGTATCCTATGCAGGTAAACACTCTGAAGGAACTATTTTGTCATATCCAAGTTTGATCTGTCAACTCTTGGATAGACTGGAGTTTGAGAGACCTAGAGGAGAGAGGATCAGTGGGTCTATGCCAAGTTTTGGTGTCTCACATGTACTGAGGTCTGGAAACCGTACTGTTGATCTACCCTTGGAAGATCATGCACCGCAAGCCAAAAATATTGTCCATCCTGTTGGCAACATTCCTTATACAGTAACCAGAAAGAATGGTACACCCTCTGTTCATTTTACAAACTCTTTCATTACTGATCAGATTACTTCCATCCAGCAGAACATAGATGCTTTACTTAAACAACAAGCCTTCTGGAGAAACCTGCTTTCTACTCCAACAGGGGGAGGATCACCTGATGATGGTGGTGATGATGGAGCTGGTCCATCTGGCCATGCAGGTGAGAAGGATGATGCATCAGATGTTGCTGAAGATGGTGTTGATGTTGCTGCTGATCAGAATAATGCTGAAGATAGAGAGGTGGAGGATGCTGTACAAAATGTTGTTAATGAGGTTGTGGAGGATGCTGTGGAAGATGTACTCAATACTGATAATGCTGCTGCTGCTGAACAAATGGTACCTGATGATGCTGAACCGGTTGATGATAGCCCTGATTACACTGATGATGAGGTGTTGGTGACACCTACCAGGGAGAATTTGTCTCCAGAGAGCATTGCTATCATTGATCAGCTTTATGGAGTTGATAACTGGTGATTGGATTCAAGACAACTGAGAATTTTGAAGTATGGGGGAGCATTTGCAGATTATGGAGATGCAGTAATTCCTTGGCCCAGTCCTTCCCTTTATTTCTCAATATATTTCCTGTCTGTGTTGTAATATTTTATTTCTGCTCTTTACTTTTTAAACTCTGTTATTGGACAATTAGATAATAGGTTTATATTTATGTCATTTACTTTATGATGTTGGATTCTTTGGCCTAAGTACATTGTTGATGTACTTGGTGCTTGCGTTTGTTTATATTTATGATTTGGTTGAATAGTAATTGTTCTCTGAATGACTATTATTTGTTTCTTTCCTGACACAAGTTCGGATGTTGTTTTTAACATCAGGTGTGTTGTAGTAGAAAGGCCAAATTGGGGGAGTTTGTTGATGTTGCACGGATGTTGTTCCAGATGTTGGACAACATTCTGCACAACATCATAAATTTATCCTTTCTCCTAACACTGACTCCGGTTTAATAGATGTGTTTCTCTATGTTTCCTACATTGCAGGTTGAAGATAATCTCGGAAGTTATCAAGTAGTTGCACTGATGGAGTGAGAATAGAAAGATCATGGGTGGTTACACCAAGATCATGGAGATAGAGGAGGAGAAGTTCAAGGCTGTTCACACCAAGTGGATGGGACAATGCAGTTGGTCCGAATGTCTATAAATAGACTGGATTGGTCGACATTTCGAGTTTGAGTTGAAGTGAAATTCCATTTGCTCTACTCCAAACTTAAGAGAGTAACATCCAAGACACAACCAAGAGTGAAAAACCGAGTGTTTGTAATTCTAGGAGTGTGAGGGTCGTTGTTATTCTATGTGTACTGATCGAGGGAATACAATCTCTCCTATCAATATTGATTTTATCTTATTAGATCAAGTTTTAGGTTGAATAAGATCACTAGTTACTTGATTGAATAGATTGATTTTGGTGTGTGGTTTTTCACTACACCTTTTAGGATCTTGTAAGAGATTCGTGTGTATCTCACTACTTCTTATAGTGATGTTTTTAACCATGGGGTTCGTATAGTCTGGATTACAGACAATACAAAATATTTGAAATCCTTTGCACTGCGTTTTTATGCTTCTGTTGTCATATGTTGTTTCACATGTTGTATAACATTTTCAACAACACTCTGAAAATACATGCACACACTGTCAATTATAAATTTAACAACTTTGAAAATCTGTTACATATATCATTATAACTTTAACAACTTTGAAAATCTGTTATTAATCCAAAAAGTAAGACAAAGTTAGAAGCTTATTTCTCCCATGTTATACGTTGTAGAGACCTGGGATATAATTGCAAGTAATGACATGATTGTGGATCCGGGATTGATAATTGATGGAAGAACCAACGATAAACATATATTTTAAGTCTAATTACATATTTATATAATTATACAAGATAAAAACTCGTATGAAACGAATACATAAAACTGAATATAAATTAACACAAATTAATATATATCCTTTTTAAAAATATTAAAATGTTGTTCCCAAATTAAACTCCGTCTCATCGTGAAACCATCTTACGCAAGTGTGTCTCATTTAGATAAAAACTTATATTAAATTAGAATAAATCAATATAAATTCTTTTAAAATATTAAAGTGTCAATGTCCAAATTATGTTTCATTTTATCGTGAAATCGTCACGCAAGTATGTCACTTTTATTTATGCTGACAACATCCAATATTTATATGTCTCTACTCTATTGGTTGAGTTGAAATAAAAAAAAATGAATAAAGGAAGGGATGACACCATGTAAATATGTTATATAAAAGAGTGGGTTTCATGTGCATTCATATGTACTATGAGTGACACTATGCACTCATAATGCATTTTAGAACCATGCAAATTGTTATACTGAAAAATGTAATTTGTATACACTTCACATTCAATTATTAATTAGTGTAAACAAGTTAAACAAGTTGCACCTTTTTGTATAACAAATTGCATGATTTTAAAATGCACTATGAATGCACGGTGCACCTGAATACATACAAGACTTAGTCCATACAAAAGGATGTGTTGGACAATGCACTATTGTCCGGCATAAACAAGACCGCGTGGTGAGTCCTTTACCTGAGAAAAAAAAGTTTTTTCTTTCCATAACTTTCTTGCAATTCATTTTTTGTTCCAAAAGATTTTAACAATTTAATTTGGTCTCATAATTATCTCAATTGTCTAATTTTGGTCACATTTTAACTATTCTCCATCATGCGCAAGTCGCGTGATGATTAAAAATGGGAGTTTTCCGAGCTCATAGCTGACGTGAACGTTGACTATTAAATAAAAATCTATTTTTCCGCAACTGAAGAGGAATTTTCTTGCTCTTTCTAATTTTTTGAAAAATATTTTTTTTGAAAAATAATTTTTTTTTTGAACAATCACCGTCTATGTCAACTACGAGCTCGGAACCCCCAATTTTAACTGGCACGTGACTTGTGTATGACTGAAGACGACAAATTTTCTATTTCTCACCAAAAATGAGACCAAAAAAAAATCAAAACAATTATAAGATCAAAATAAATACTAGTAGTTTGGACGAAAAATAAATTATAGAAAAATTATAGAATCAAAAATCTTTTTCTCTCCACCAGTTCGTGACCTCTAATTTATTTTTAACTTTCCCCTTTTACATAATATTTTATTTATTTGTTTTTACATTTTTTTTTAATTTTACCCTTAGCGTGACATATAAGTACCTAGCTACAAGAATTATTTTGGAACGTGATATAAAACACGTTTTCAAAGAACTTAAAAATCTGACGTGGGTCAACTAAGAAGGAGACCAGGAAACGGCAGTGGAGACTGGGAAATTTTAACAACTTCCAAAACATAACAACCCACTTTTGGTCCTATATATACTTCTATTTGCCAACACTATAAATATTTCTCATAAATTTTGTATTGAACATATTCTAAACACAAACACATGCATATTATGGACAATATATTCTGGGATACTAATACTCTCCTCCCACTCCAAGAACTTGAAAGGTATGTATGCATCTCATTATTCGATTTAGCGACAATTTTTCCTTCTTTTTTTTAATACGAGAATTTCAACATCAGTATAAACTAATTGTAATCGACTTGTGTAGTTATTTGGACGTGTATTATGACTCGAGCTCGCCAGATGGAGCACAAGGGTCACCCCAAACGTCAACAAAGAACATAGTTTCAGAAAGGAATAGAAGGAACAAACTCAATGAAAGGCTCTATGCACTTAGAGCTGTGGTCCCTAACATAACTAAGGTACACAAATTAGATTTTACCACATGATATCTAATTTTTGGCTTCTTCAATCATTAATGACAAAGTCTTTTTGTATGCACCAATTGTTTTCACTGAGCAGTTGCAGTTCTTTCCACTGAACAATTGCAGTTGGTAAACTGTAATTGTTCAGTGAAAACGAATGATACTATTTAATATGCATGATGCATGCACCTGATGTGCAAGAGACTTACTCTGTACCACTATGGTATATATTTACAATTATAACATAGTTTTGATTATATTTACTATTATATATAACAGATGGACAAAGCATCAACGGTTAAAGACGCAATAGATTACATTAAATCTTTGCAGGATGAAGAGAGGAGAATGAAATTAGAAATCATGTGGGAGTTGGAAAATCAAGAATATCATTCCACCACATTCCCTTCTTCAAAGAGATTAAGAATGGAGACTTACCACCCTCATTCTCTTCCATCAATGTCTACATTTGCAATCCCACCAATATCTCATCCTATTGAACTTCGTGAGGTCATTACTCTTGATCTTTATTTTACACAAAACTCTCCTATATATTAACCACTTTTTATTCAGTAATACCATTACATTCATTCAGTAATATAACTACTCGGTCTTATCAACTAATGTCATAACATTTTATACACAAAACATGCAGAACTGTGTGCAGAATTAGTTTATAAGTGTAGTTATATTACTGAAATAATGTTATGGTATGACTAAAATGAAAATTTCGTACGACGAGCAAGTTTCACCAGAGACCGACTCTTTATTTTGTTTAAATATTTTAAATGGGTGAAATTCAAGAAAAATAAATATAATGAGTCATTAATATGCGCAGTTGAGGGTATCTAGCATGGGAGAGAAGATAATAGTAGTTAGCTTGACATGCAATAAAAGAAGTGACACAATGGTAAAGTTATGTGAGATGTTTGAACCTTTGAATCTCAAAATCATTACTGCCAATATCACTGCTTTTTCCGGGAGGCTTCTCATGACTCTTTTCCTTGAGGTATCTCTCTTTCTCTCGTCAAAATAGAGAATAGATAATTGTCTACGAAATTTTTCAATATGTCTACTAAATTTTCAACGAAAATAATTTATTCCTTAAATCTTAAATATATAGTAAGAATTGTCCACGACCTGCATACAAAATTTTCTAATCAAAGAGGCATTTTCACTCCTCAAATTAACTACAAACAATTTGCATGTGGAAATGTAAAATTTGCATGTGGAAATGTAAAATTTGCATGTGGAAATGTAAAATTTGCATGTGGAAATGTAATTCATAAGTAAATTTGTTTGTAGGTCGACATTTTTAAACTACAAATATAATTGACTATGGAAATGTAAATTACCTAGAAAATTATTTGTGTAGATAATTTGTTTGCCTATGAAAATTACAAATATTTAGACAGTTTATTTGTAGGTAATTTGTTTGTCTACTAATTAAAATTCTAAAAATTCATAAGGAAGTCATAGACGATCCTCACTATTTTTATTAAAAAACTCCGTAGTCACTTGGAAATTTTCGTACATAATTTTTGTTTTCTCTTGTAGTGAATAATTAACAAACTTATAGGTTGGTGTTATATATGTAAAAACAGTTATATATTCGCAACTATCACTTTTCATAGTAAAGAAATTTAACACTAATACAAGTAGTGCTATCTGTCAATAATTCAAACAATAATTGGGATGATATTGATGCCATGCACAGAAAATGTCTTAAATATCGAAGACTTTATTATTAACATAAAATGAAGGGAATAATTAGAAGAAAAAAAATAACATAATTGGAATAGAATAATGTATATTAGGTCCAGATGTTTCACGATTGTGGACGGTGGGGTCAACGGGTTGCAATTTTAATTTCTGATATTCCCTCTTAGCTTTTAAAAAAAAAATAAAGTCTGAAAGCTATAGCTGCTTCTTCCTCGAAAAAGCAATGTAAAATGAAAGAATACTAGCTACTTTATCTTATATATTTAGGGGGTGTTTGGCACAGCTTATAAGCTCTTTAAAACAGTTTATAAGCTGTGTAGGAGCTTATAAGTTCATTAATTTTGTTTGGTAAAATAAGATGTCTAATATTTTACAAAATCTAAAAATAAGCTCATTAGAGCTTATAAGCTTCAAAAAAATAAGTTGGGATATCCCAACTTATTTTACAAAAATTAAATAAGCTCTATCATATCTCAACCCATTCCGGCCCAAACTCGGTCCGAATTCAATCCAACCCGGCCCATTTTTTATTTTCGTAAAAAAAAAATGGAAAAAAATTATTTTCTGAAATAAAAAATATTTATTTTCTGGAAAAAAAATATTTATTTTCGAAAAAAAAAAACGATTCTTTTTTCTGAAAAAAATATTTATTTTCGAAAAAAATTATTTTCTGAATTTTTATTTTCAATATTTTCGATTTTTTTCTGAAAAAATATTTATTTTCGAAAAAATTATTTTCTGGAAAAAAAATATTATTAAAAAATCGAAAAAAAATTTATTTTTTGAAAAAATATATTTATTTTCGAAAAAAATATTATTAAAAAAAATTGAAAAAATTATATTAATTTTAAAATTAAAAAATAATTTTTAAAAATTACTATTAAAGAACTTATAATTTTTACTAGTCAAACACTTTAACAACTTATAAGTTACTTAAAAATTACATCTTATAAACTCTCAGAACAACTTATAAGATGTTAAAGCTTATAAGATGTTTAAAATAAGCTTAGCCAAACGGGTCCTTAATATTTTTAGAAGAAAAACTGAAAAAGTGTTATTATGTGCTTATTCATTTCATTAATATTGTTTAAATATGTTGGAGAGTATGTAACAATGTAAATAGGTTGACCACATATAATTCCATGTTTTTTTACGTGTTCTGAACTAAATAGACACATGGCAATTAATGTATGTTTCCTATATAAAAACATATTTGTGTTTGTGATATATTATCATGTAATATCTGTTTTAATAATTCAAATCTTAATTTTGTGAGAGACTGAATTATGTTAGATAAGTGGTGAGATAAACTTAAATTAAAGGAGTATGACTTTCGCAAAATTTGTTCATAATATAAAATATATATCACTACATTTATAAATTAATATTATCACACTTATAAATTAATTATTATACTTGTAAATTAAAATAATAATATTAAATATTATAAGTATTATTTTATAAGAATAATAGTGTCACTTTATAAGGTATAATTGTATCAATTTTATAATATAAACAAGATTCACAGGAGAGTTTGTATAAATTAAATATATTTACTTATTTATTCCTTCACCAATGTAAGATGATTTTTTTTTTGTTACTCTCAAGTCTCATCACACATGATAGTCCTCTCAAACTATTCTTTTCAAATATGATTTTCTTTTAACTACTTTATTTTCTTCAAATTTCAAAGGGCAATGAGGAAGGAGAGAAGTTGTGAGCTTCAAGATAAGAGCAGCTATAGCAGCTCAGAATGATCCAAATAGCCCTATGAGCTTGTAACAAAAAGGAAATCTTGTACTAAATGGTCTCGTGCTATTTTAATATTTGAATCATATTTTCCTTTAAAATATGATTGAAACTGGGCTCCAAGAGCCTGAATTATGTAGTATAATATAATAGACTAAATAGCCATCTTATATAACTCTTTGTCATATTATTTATATCAATTTTCATTAGTAAATAAATAGATTTGATTATACATAAATACTACTTAATATTGGTTTCAAGTGTTTCTTGTTATATTGTTCCTTTTTTTTTATTGTTTTGGAGTTGAACGGTTCAATATATACAAAATATATCTTCAGTATAACAATTTATATAATTCTAAAATACATTATAAGCGCACGATGCAACTGAATAAATACAAGACATGGCCATTATTTTGTTTCACAACATTCTCCAAAATAAAAGAACTAATGATTAATCGTGAGTTTAAGATCTTTTGGTTTACTTAATTAGGTGATAATACATAACCTTAAGCAGTTGTTCTTCCTTTGTTTCATAAACCAAAAGCCACAAAGCTCAATTAATGTAAGGACGACCAAGAGTTATTAACAGGGAAATCAAATATATCGAAGAGTAAATCAAATATATTGCTAATAAGAAATTATGTAAGAGAAATGACAGAAATAAAATGAATTGGATCTCCTCCTTATGAACATCATTAACCATAACTATTTATAATATTAAAGTAAATGGTTTAACAAAATGAAATCATTTCAGCAATTAATTCTAGCAAATACACATAAGAGAAATGGTGATTAACACCTTTATCTTCCATCATCCTGCGCTAATGCTTCACCAATTTCCTGATTTCAGCAAACGCAGTCTAAGAAGACATTGATGTTATGTACATCCTTAAAAAGCTTCCAACCATCAAATAATCCATCTTAAAAAAAAAAAATCATGTATCACGATATTATAGAAAACTCTTGTATGCTTTAAATCCATACGAGATATATCCTAAAACAAATGTCATGCTTCATTCTTGTAATATTCATATTGAAAGAAACTCTTGTATGCTTTAAACCCATACTAGGAATCTCTTGAAACAAGTGTCAAATTTCACTCTTGCAGTATCCATAGTGTCGTACTACACAAGCCATGAATGATAGTGTTATATGTGACAACATTAGGCTGAATATCGGTTGTTCGACATTTCAGATAGAAGGTTCAGAGTATCATCGACCTTTCCACCATCGCACAAGCCATGAATGACAGTGTTTTATACGTGACAACATTGAGTCGAATAACCTTTCTCGACATTTCAGATAGGAGGTTCAGAGCATCATTGACCGTTCCACCATTGCGCAAGCCATGAATGATAGTGTTATACGTGACAACATTGGGCCAAATACCTGTTACTCGACATTTCAGATAGGAGATGTAGAGCATCATCACCGTCCATCCTTGCACTAGCCATGAATGATAGTGTTATACGTGACAACATTGAGTTGAACGCCCTTGTTCGACACCTCAAGAAGGAGGTGCAGAACATCGTCAAGCATTCTATCCTTGCACAATCCATCAATCACAGCATTATAAGCTCTAATATTAAGTTTGGATCTATCCCTTTTAGATTCCAAAAATCATCCCGCTTTACCACTACCATTCGTCGCAGTAAGAATCATATTAATTCATTAGACTCACATAGTTTCAAAATCAAAATTATTTTAAACAAAGCTTCCACCTTTGCAACTTCACCAACCAAAAAAGGACCTCTTGAGAGAGTGTTAAAAGCCGATAGTCCCGCTTCAAGAAACTTCCCATGATAACAAACCCAAAATCCACCCGATTCAGACGGCAGCACCAATTAATAACGATGTTCATCATCATAACCGAATAACGCCGTTTAATTCTTGAACAGAGCCTAAAACAGAGTAGAAATCAATTCAGGGTTTTAGTAGAAAACGTCTAATCTCTTCAATTAAATGAGATTTGGTAGCAAATAATACGTAAGGAAATGAAATTCAGAATAAACAAATGAAAATAAGGGAAAAATCATACCCAATAGCATAGACAAAGAAATGAAAATACCAAAGTTGTACCTGTGTTTTCTCCCAGTTTTTTGGTTCATCGCTGAAGTGACAATCGAATTGGAGATTATTTGCAAAGGAGAGAAAGTAGATCTTCACTACAGAAATACAGAAACTGAGATTAATTAGATTTTGAGAGGATGAGAGAAAATGAGAAAACAAGACGGGAGCGGCGCTCAAGGGGCGTAACCTAAAACTAGGGTTAGTGTATTACTGTCTAAATTTTACTAATATTTATACAAATTGAGAAATTTCATATGAAGATTTTTTTTTAGAGAAAAAGTTCTTCGGGTCTCAATTCATACCCAGAAAATGAATTTCTAAAAAAAGACGGGAGCGGCGCTCAATTTAAAGCCAAAGGGCGTAACCTAAAACTATCAATCCAAGGTTAGATGAATTCAATGTCTAAATTTTACTAATATTTATACAAATTGAGAAATTTCATATCAAGCCCTAATTTTTTTAGGCCCAGTCTTTCTGAATATAAGTTCTTCGTTGTTTTGTCTCAATTCATGACCCAGTTAAATAGTACTAATTTCTAATCAAAATCATAAAAAAATGATTAAAATGGAGTAGGTAACATTCGTCGTGGAAATAATTTTATTAATTTGAAAAAAAAGATTTAATTGCAAATAAAATCACCACATTTTCACAAATTGCAATCTAATTTAAACTTTTGAATTTTGGCAAACAAATCATCACTTTTACTCTTTTTTGTAATTTCAACTTTGGAAAATTTGTCCCCTTGCCCGAAATTTGATGTGTACAAAAAAATGTTCCATCATCAGCCTAGTAAAGCATTCACGTCAATAAATACTGATTAACATAATAAATAAAAATTTAAAAACAAATTACTTTTACAAAAAGATAGCACCCATTTCGAGAGTCGAGTGTGGAGTGGCGTGTGAGGGTGACCCTATTCACATTTCAAAATTGATTAAAGTGTTGGGGGCAAGGAATATGAAAGAAAGATGGAGGTGTATCTGGAACGGAAGTGGTATTGTGGAGGGTGGCCAGAAGCATGGGTTTGAGGCAAATGTTAATTAGATTTAGTTTCTTGAATTTTTTATTTTTTTTGATATTGATATTGTTTACTCGGGGCAAATAATATTCCCTAAGAAATATTATTTGTGTTAATTTTTAATAATGACAATTTTATTTATAATTGTGATTTTGAATATTATTTGTTTGTGTTGGTTTCTAATTATGATTTTATTAGAAGAAATTAGATTTTGAATTTGATTTTTATTGATTTTAATATCTTATTATATTTAAATTAAGGGGAAATTGATTTTTTTGTCCTGTAAGTTTAACCTATTTTGATTTTGGTCCTATAACTTTTTAAAATTCGACTTTTTTGTCATATGACCTGCTATCAAAAGTAGTCTTTCAGGTAAATCTGACATGAATTTTTTATTTATTTTTTTATTAGAGTTAATTATACCTTTGAAACCCGCAGAATAACACTAATCGGACGTTGGAAAATACAGACCAATCCATTAAACACTCAAATTGCAGATTAACTCAATAATTTTGACAAAAACCAACAATTACAATGCATTTTATTCCCTGCAGACGGGCTCACGATGTCCTCGACCATTCTCCGGCCGCTTTCGAGGTTCTGGGAGATGGTGGCGCCGGAGGTCACGTGGTTGGATCGGGACAACGAGGATAGGCACGTGGGAGGGTCGCGGGAGGCCTTGCAGACCTCGCGAATGATGGCGTCAGGTGGGGTGTTGTCGGATTTGTGGGGGCGGGAGGAGCCGGATGACCAGAGAGAGGACGCCCATTGAAATGAAAATTAATTTGAGTTTCTGAAATTTGTTGGGGTTTGGGGAAGAAGGGGATTCGATTGGTGACATTATTATCTCCAATTATAAAACAAAATCAAGAATAACTCTAGATGCATGTGAAACTGGTGATATCACACCACACCCCGATAATCATGGAACTATAATATTCATAATAACCACAACAAAAAATTTCCTTAAAAAAAATTCAATGCATTAATTTTTGTTTGTAATTGTTGGTTTTTGTCGAAATTGTGGAGTTAATCTGCAATTTGAGTGTTTAATGGATTGCTCTGTATTTTTCAGTGTCTGATTAAGGTTATTCGACGGGCTTCAAATTAGAGATGTGTTGCGGGCTTCAGATTATTAACTTTTCTCTTTCTAATTTTCAGCTAGGTAATTAACTTTAATAAAAAAATAAATAAGAAAATTCACGTCAGATTTACCTTAAAGATCACCTTTGATAGTAATTCATAGGACAAAAAAGTCAAATTTTACAAAGTTGTAGGACAAAAACCAAATAGTCAAAGTTATTAGGACCAAAAATCAAAATATGTTAAACTTACAGGACAAAAAAATCAATTTCCCCTTAAATTTATTTATAGTACTTAATTTATTTTTTAACTATTATTTTTATGTTAATAAGTATTTATTGGCGTGGATACTTACTGGGCTGATGATGGTGCATTTTTTGTACACATCAACTTTTGAGCAAGGGGACAAACTGCACAAAGTTGAAATTGTAAAAAATAGTAAAAGTGATGATTTGTTTGTCAAAATTCAAAAGTTTAGATTATATTGCAATTTTTGAAAAGGTGGTGATTTTATTCGCAATTAAGCCAAAAAAGAATTGTCATTATTTTTTTTAGTTAATTATGCACGTCTATGATTTTTATTTTTAGCAGTTTATATGATTTTAATTAGAAAAAATATCATGACATGCTAGTTTCCATCCATTACTTAAAAAGAAAGAACACTATATTAAGTTTTCAAATTAAAAGGTAAAACAAATTATAAAAATTATAAACGTGCATCATTAATTTCAAAAAATTAAAGTCGATTTTTTTTTTCAAATTAATAAAGTTATTTTTACTTATGACATATGTCCCTAATTTGTTTATTTTTTTACATTTTGTATGACTTTAATTAGATTTTTTTTTTTTTGCCTTAAATAGAGACAAAACAATTTAAATGAAACCTTAAAATGAGAAAAAAGGAAAAAGTAAAAATTGAGTCTTGATTTCAGACACTTGTAAAATGAAGATTTATATTGAGATTCAACTTAAAAATTTTGGCATTGAAATTAACATCAATTAACCATTTCATCCTTGCACAATCCATCAATCACATCATTATATATAAGCTTTAATATTGGGCCTAAATATTCCAGTCAAAAAAATATATTGGGCCTAAATATTTGAGACCTAATAAAAATTTTCCTTTAAAAGAATATATAAATATACATGAGTAGTAAGTCTTAACTTGTTTATATTATGAATTTTATATCATTAAATTAATATTATAATACTTATCAATTGATATAATTATATTTATAAACTGATATCATAACATTAAATATTATGGATATTAATTTATAATAATATCAATATCAATTTTATATTATAAACATGTTTCAGTGAAAAAGAGTTTGTGAATATATATTTAGTCATATATGTATAAGTTTATTCGGTTAATAATGCGGTTTAACATATATATAATCGAACAAAAGGTCGAGTTTAACACAAAATACAAATCGAAAAGAAATTTAAAATCAAATTGATTGAATAATGTTGGTTTGGTTCAAAATTTTGATTTTCTGACTAATAGTTCACCTCAATAAGGTTCCAACGTATAATGAGCCTAAAAAAAGGCTGTGTTCTCAAATCCAAATTCATATACATGTGAAGTAAACATTAAAAAATCACGTGTTATTATCAAGGGTGCAGAAGTTAGAAGTCGGACATTTTATGACCGCCTAACGCCTAAACCGTCTAGGCGTCGCCTAGGTTTTTTTTTTTAATTAATTCCCTTAACTGCAAAATTTTTATTTTTATAAATTTCCAGAACATTCCAAACGGACCAAACCTCAAAACCGCTCAACTCTCCCCAAAAATCATATCTGAAGTCTGAACGAGAAATCTCATTTCGGTCCAAGTAGCAAATTCGAAAATCCCAGGTTTTCATCAATCATCATTTGATTCATTTCAGATCTTATTATCTTAACGAGAAATTCCAAAATTCGGAAAATAATTTAAAATTTGTATTTCACATTTATAAATTAATACGGCGGGTATTAATTTATAATTATAACGGTGTCAGGGGCGCGATGGAAGTGCAGGCGGGCGGCGGGCGCGGTTTTATAATAGGCGGCGCAAAAATATTATATTATTATTTTAATTAAATTAATATTTTAATTTTGTTTATTCAATTCGACGAAATTCAAAAATGTTAAAAAATATTGAAAACTGGTTAAAAAATTATTAATTACTAAATTGGTCGCGCCGCCTTTGCGGCTGATTGACTCCCTAATTTTTTTTCGATTTAAAATTTGGGCAAAACGGCGAAAAAAATAATTGAAAAATTAGAAAATAAAAAAATAAAAAATTTGAGTATATATAAATATAAATTAAACGCCAGCCGCCCCGATTTACCCAAAGTCGGCCTCAAAAATCGTTTTCACCTCTGGGCGCCACCTTTAAACGCCCTAACATCTCGGCCAACCATCTAGGCGTCGCCTCTGCAACTTTTTTTTTTTTAAATAAATAAATAACTGCAAAATTTTTATTTTTATTAGAAATTTTTATAAATTTCCAGAACATTCCAAACGGACCAAACCTCAAAACCGCTCAACTCTCCCCAAAAATCATATCTGAACGAGAAATCTCATTTCGGTCCAAGTAGCAAATTCGAAAATCCCAGGTTTTCATCCCGCATCATTTGTTTCATTTTGATCTTTTTATCTTTGTGAGAAATTTCAAAAGAAATTGGAGGAAAATCCATTTTCAAATTTTCTTCCAGGAAGACCTTGGCGGACGGCGGGTTTTTTCCAGGGCGGCAAACGGTGTGCAGGGGCGCGATGGAAATGCAGGCGGGCGGCGGGCGCAATTTTGCAATTATTGGGCGGCGCAGTTCGACGGAATTATCAATTATTTACACCCGAAATTTTCAATTTTATTTTCTTCCAATTATTTTAAATAATACGGGTCAACTTTGTTAAATAAAAAAAAATGGTTAAAAAATGGACAAATTGGTCGGAAGCCTGGGCGGCTGCCGAATTTAAAACTTTTGGTCGATTTGAAGAAAAAAGAAATTTAATTAACTCCAGGGGTTAAATGGAAATTTGTAGAAAATTCTAGCCAGGCGGCCGACCAGCCAACGGTTTACCAAAGTCGGCCTTAAAATCGTTTTCCCTTGCCGCCACCTAACTCAAAACTTGGCGGCCAAAATCGGCATCTTTAATTTTTTTTAAATAAATAAATAAATTCAAACTATTCCGAAATTAAGTGACTATTTTAAAAGGACCACTTTAAAAAATCGTCTAGCCTGCAAAAAAGCCCGCCGTGTTCGCAGCCCGTCAAATCGAGAAAAGAGCGCACCGCCTGCCATCTTTTTAAATATATATGATTCATCTTGCTCATTTTGTGATTTGTGGTGCTGATTTCTTGAATGTGGAGGAGATTAGGGATTCAATTTTCTTCCAGGAAGACAAAGTGGCATACACGCATTTTCTTCCAGGAAGACAAAGTGAAACGCGTGAATATGGAGTAGATTAGGGCTTCAATTTTCAATTATTGGGCTTTGTTCCAATATAATTAGGCCCAATTATTTACACCCGGGAAATAAAATTAGTTATTTAGGCCCATTATTTTAAATAATACACCTGCTCTTTTTTTCCTAAAAAAAAAAAATTGGACAACTTGGTGAAGAAGAAGGGTATGTTTAATTTAAAACTAAAGTATAGGGGAAGCAAAAAGAAATTTAATTAACTCCAGGGGTTAAATGGAAATTTCTAGAAAATTTTAGTCAACTGACAGTCAACGGTCAACCAGTCAAATATTAAAGAATTACAGCTTTGCCACCCTAAGTAGAACTCTTGTAAAATCTTCGTTTTTCATTCGTTTTACGTCTAACTAACTTCAAACTATTCCAAATTTAAGTGACTATTTTAAAAGGACCTTTCAAAAATCGTCAAAGCCTCAAAAAAATTCATAGTGTTCGTAGTTCCTAAAATCGAGGAAAGAGCCTTGAGTGAACCATCTTTTTAAATATATATGATAATAAATAAAAAATCATGCAACCTATCGTGCTTACGAGTTACGACCACATCAAACACCACGATAAGCACTTCGATAAGCACTTGCACATAAACGATGTAATTATAAGAGATTAATATCTTCGTATAATTATAGGATTCAAGAACGCCGACACTGCTTAGGATTCGATCGCATTCCCTATTTGTGTTACTCACGTACTATCCAAGGTGGGGGTAACTTCCACGCCTTATTTAGTCGCGTTTTATTGTTATTATCATGTTCATTATGTACGATATACATGTGTGTTATTAGTATTATGCGGTGCATTTGAAGTGCTTAAGTGAAGTTTAACTACGAATTTATGATCATAATGGATTATGGACTCTT
Source organism: Stenogyne calaminthoides (assembly GCA_037126765.1). Classification (NCBI taxonomy): domain Eukaryota; kingdom Viridiplantae; phylum Streptophyta; class Magnoliopsida; order Lamiales; family Lamiaceae; genus Stenogyne; species Stenogyne calaminthoides. The sequence goes on along the minus strand of JBBCBC010000010.1, from coordinate 36,072,061 downwards.
TTTGGACTCAATATCGATACGACGTAATATGATATGATATAACGTGACATAAAATGATGATTCAATAATATAATATGTTATATAAGTTATATAAAGTTATAGGGATATGATACTAAGCGTATAGGGATATGATACTGAGCATATAGGGACATGTAATTAAACGTACAAGGACACGGTACTAAGCATATAGGGACATGATACTATGGAATTAGGATATGGTACTTGTACATGATATACGATTGGAAAGTACGAATGATGAAATGTGCACGTAATAAGGGTATTTTCACGTTAAGACATTTCCAACTAAACTTACACTCTTCAAATACATGCATATTATATGACTAAAACCCTTTTTCCAAACTCAATATGAGACTTGTATATTCTCGAGGATTTCTCTTCATGTATCAAGAACTTATGTGATTATAACTTCATGCATGCTTATCATAATTGATCATTTACGAATGTGTAAATAAATGTTTAACTAAATACATGTCGTGGTCGAGTTTTCTCTAAATTATGCAATTTTAGGGTTGATCCCCATTGAGTGTATGTTTTAGACACTCACCCCAACTTTTTACAGATCAGGAGTAGTATCGGAATTCCCACAAGTAGCTGGAGCTCTGACCGTACAATACTAATATATAGTGTCCTATGTCCGAACCTTAAATAATTTGCTCATGACTCTAAGTACTTTATGATACTTAGTCTATCACTATCCGTTGTGTAACTTAAAACTCCTTACTATTTCAATCTATGACTTCTGGTATGTAATAATTGATGACAGTACTTATCAAGTAGATTACTTGTTTACTCATTTTCGTCTTTCCAGCAATATGATAGATATGTTAGATTCCTAATGCTCAGATAAATTAAAAAATATAAATGTTCTATGTAGCTTGTAAAAAAGTAGAAATGGAAGAAATGTTTAAAAAGTAAAAACAAAGTACACATCAGGAATGTCAGGTAATTAGATAATAATGGGGGACAATAATTGGTATCAGAGTCTTCCAATATATGTACAACTGTGTAAAGCATATACATATATCTTGATAAATACTAGTAAACTTACGTGAATTACGTGACCCATGCATGATCTATTACCCTATAAACTTATATGTTACCAGAACCCTGTACATAATCTTGTGTAACCATATACTTCAAATGCTAATTAATTTACGAACCATCAAATCAGTATATTTGCATTGTTGTAAATAGAATTAAGTTTTTTTTTTTTGTTGTTATTGACATCAAAATTGTTTATCAGATGGTCGACGATTCGATCCACGAGTGGAGACTCTTGAGATGCGCCCAGTATAACCGGACGGAGGAGGAGGATGTGGGAACTGGGCCTATATATCAGAGATGGTCACTTAACGATCTGTTATGGAGGAAGATGTAACAACCACTTCATTAGACTCACATAGTTTCAAAATGAGGACCGACGGAACTTCACCAACCAAAAAAAGACCTCTTCGAGCAGTGCTTGTATCTCTCATTCTCCCTCCCGGAGAACTGGGCCGATAGAGCAGTATCGCTTTATGACCAGATGGTCACTTAACCGTCCACTTTTGTGCAAAACAGCTTCATCGCCAAACTTCGCTTCACAACCACTTCATTAGACTCACATAGTTTCAAAATCAAAATCTTTTTTAAACAAAGCTTCCGCCTTTGCAACTTCACCAACCAAAAAAAGACCTCTTGAGAGAGTGTTAAGAGCCGGTAGTCCTGTTTCAAGAAACCGACCATGAAAACAAACCCAAAGTCCACCCGATTCAGACAGCAACAGCAATTAATAACGACCATTTCTCGAACAAGCGAATAACGCCGTTTAATTCTTGAACAGAGCTTTAAACAGAGTATAAATCTATTCAGGGCTTTAGTGGAAAACGTCTAATCTCTTCAATTAAATGAGATTTTGAAGCAAATCCTCTATGAATAATACGCAAGAAAAGGAAATTCAGAATGAACAAATCAAAATAAGGGAAATATCATACTAAATAGCATAGACAAAGAAATGAAAATACCCAAGTCGTACCTGTGTTTTGGGAAGATCTGATGTGTGGAAAGAGGGAGAAATTAGATATTGAGAGGATGAGAGAAAATGAGAAATCAAGACGGGAGCGGCGCTCAAGCTAAAACTAGGGTCTAAATTTTACTAATATTTAAACAAACAAATTGAGAAATTTCATATCAAGCACTAATTTTTAAGTTGTCATTGTTTTGTCTCAATTCAAAACCCAATAAAATAATAATTTCGAATTAAAATCATAAAAAATAATTAAAAAGGATTAGGAAACTTGGGTCATAAAAATAATTTTATTAATTTGAAAAAAGAATTGTCATTATTTTTTTTAAGTTAATGATGCACGTCTATAATTTTTATTTTTAGCAATTTACATGATTTTAATTCGAAAAAATATGAAATGCTAGTTTCCATTATTTAAAAAGAAAGAATACTAATATATTAAAATTATTTTATCTATTACCTACAATTATCAATGAATATATTTTACAATTTAAAATAAATATTTAATACTAACTCATTTCATTAACTAATAAAGATTACTATTATTAATTAAAATATCTATTCATTTAATTGAGACAACACATTATATTAATTGAAAATAGAGTACAACATATTCAACATTAAGAAAACAATTCAACTAAAATAATTAAAGACTTAACTATTTTGAAACGAAAAATTAACGCATTATATCAATTATTATTGGATCGAGCCCAAATATTTTCCACTAAGTCGGCGCGAAGTTGGTGATGAACTTGACTGTTACGTAGCTCGGTGTTCCTCCGGAGATAATCCCTGAATTATGGATTAGCGCCTTGTATCGGCTGTGCGGGCTCATCGCCTTCATCGCAGTTCCAATTTGTAACCATGTCTCCCTCATCTTCGACGAATCATATTATGCAAAATAACACATGCTAACATTATGAGCTTCAACTTTTTTCCTATACCAATAACGAACTGGCCCTCTAACAATTGTCCAACGTGCTTGGAGCACACCAAATGCTCGTTCGACATCATTTCTCACAGATTCTTGTATTTCCTTAAATAATCTTCTCTTAGGATCCAGTGGCGTATTAAAAGTCTTAACAAAAGTTGACCATTCCGGATAGATACCATCTGTCAGATAGTAACCTTTATTATACCGCGTTCCATTCACAGTAAAACTAACCTCCGGTGCAGAGCCTTGTAAGACGTTGTTGAATAGAGGAGACTCATTCAACACATTGATATTGTTGCGTGATCCTGCAACTCCAAAAAATGCATGCCATATCCATAGGTCTTGAGACGCGACTGCTTCAAGAACGATTGTATGTGACCCATGACCTCTTGTAAATTGGTCTTTCCAAGCAACATGACAATTTCGCCACACCCAGTGCATGCAGTCAAGGCTTCCTAACATGCCTGGAAAGCCATGTCTCAACTCGTGCATTTGGAGAAGACGTTGAGTGTCATTGTGATCCGGCCTTCTAAAGTAGTTAGCACCAAATACTTCAACCACAGTTTCACAGAACTTGAAAAGACACTTAATAACAGTTGATTCACCCATTCGTAGGTACTCGTCAAGATTGTCAGCAGGAACTCCATAAGCCAATTGATGAATCGCTGCAGTGCACTTCTGTAGTGGTGACAACCCTTGTCTTCTTGCTGCATCGGGCCTTTGCTGAAAAAAAAAGAGATCGATTGCTTAGTTCATTCACAATGCGAATGAATAAATCCTTTCCCATGCGAAATCTTCTTCGGAAGATGTGATCTGGATACACCGGACTTGGAGAGAAATAATCATTGAAAAGCCTAACATGTCCCTCTTCACGGTTTCTCTCGATGAATCTTCCGTTCGTTGATTGATTGTATCGCCTTCCAAATGTTGAAGAATCGTTAATATCATTTGTTCACCAGGTGAACCGGATTGGTCATCAGATTCATCAGATTGGCTTGAACTCATGGAATATTGAGACATTTTGGAGTAAGGGTTTTTGAGAGGTTATTCTTCAAATGTAGGATGTGAAGAACCTAGGATGTGAAGAACCTCACAACATAAGACACACATATATATACACACCTATTACATTGCAACAACTAGTTTCTAACGGCTAGTTTTTTAACGGCTAGTTTTTTAACGGCTAGTTTCTAACGGTTAGTTTTTTAACGGCTAGTTTCTAACGGTTAGTTTTTTAACGACTAGTTTTTTAACGGCTAGTTTCTAATGGCTAATTTTTAACGACTAGTTTTTAACGGCTAGTTTTTAATGAGTAGTTAACAAAATAAATGCCAATTTAATACATTAATTGAAATTACATTAATTCAAATAAATCGGAATTACATAAATGATAAGTTAACATAAAAAACATTGAAAAAATACATTAATAAGATAAAGATAAGACTAATTAATTATTATATGGATTCCTCCCGCCAATTATCTTCTCACACATATGTTGGTGTGCGGCACGCTGCTCATCCGTCCAATTGGAGGTATTTTGATAAACAAATTTCCATTCCTGCATCTGCAATTCACGCTCTTTCAGTGCACTCACCTTTTCAAGCGCTCACTAATACACATTTGGGCTTGGACAGCTGTGAAAAATGACATTGGAGAGCTGTTATAACCTCTCTCCAAGTAACAGTTGTCCAAGCTTGTCCAAATAAATAAAAACCAAGAAATCAAGAAATCAAGATTTGGACAGATGGTTTTAACCGCATTGCAAGTGTACACTTGGAGAACGGTTTTTCAATCACGTCCAAGATATATACACTTGACACATCGGTTTTAACCACTCTCCAACACTTTTTTTTTAAAAAAAATTGATTTTTTAAAAGACGGACTCACCCACCAAGATCTCATATATAAGCCACCAAGTCTCCCAATTAATTGAGGCAATTATTCACTCCCACGGGGGACCAACACGGGACCTTAGGCGCCTGAAAGGATCAATTCCGCCACACACTTGCTTTCTTGTGTTTTTAATGAAAATAATTCTATATGTTCTAAAAATCATTTTTTCTTACAATTTTTTTAAAAATTCTTTATTTCAATTATCTTATTTATTAATTCAATCACATTTTTATATAATAATTTTTTTATATAAATTAAAATTATATTTTTTACTTGTACTTTTTTTTAACTACCTTTTATTTTAAACTTGTAATAATTTTCCTTCTAAACAATTAATACTTTTCTATCAAAATAAATAATATTTTTCTTTAAACAAGTAATAATTTTTCATCTAAACAAAGTAATACTTTTCTTTAAACAAGTTATACCTTTCTATCTAAACAAGTAATACTTTTCTATTTAAACAAGTAATACTTTTCTATCTAAACAAATAATACTTTTCTATTTAAACAAGCAATACTTTTCTATCTAAATAAGTAATATTTTTCTTTTAAACAAGTAATACTTTTTCATCTAAACAAGTAATACTTTTCTTTAAACAAGTTATACCTTTCTATCTAAACAAACAATAATACTTTTCTATTTAAACAAGTAATATTTTTCTATTTAAACAAGTAATAGTACTTTTCTATCTAAATAAGTAATACTTAGACAAAATTGAATTAATTTATAAGAATATTAAATATTATAGGTATTAATTTATAAGAATTAATAGTGATACAAGTTCGTAAAAGTGTAATATTATGAATTTAATATTATGAACAATTTTTACATAAGGGTTTGTGTTAATCTCATTATATAAGACTTAAAATTAAAAATAAATAACACGAGAATTTAAAGAATAAAATATTTGAATTGTACATAAAAAGAATTTACAAAAACAAAAAAATAAACAAAAAAAAAAAAAAAAAAAAAAAATTCACTTGGAGAGCGGTTATGAACCGCTCTCCAAGCTTCTACACGACGGCTCAAAACCGCTCTCCAAATCTACTTGCACAACAAATTATGAACCATTGTCTAAGCTGATCTTGACAACGATTTTTATCCGTTTTTTTTTTTTTTAATAGAACCACTCTCCAAGGGACCACTTGGAGAGCTATTCGAAAAAATGGCTGTCCAAGTGGAGCTCTCCAAGCTCAAATGTGTAGTAGTGGCTATAACTTCTCTTTTTTTACAATCACTGTAATCCGTAAATTTTTCAAGACACTGGTCGATATTATCATTTCCCATTGACCCTGATCTAACCTTGGATTTTCCTTTTGCTTTTCTCTTGTCTGCTTTCTACCCAATCGGACGAGTGTCGTCGATGTTTAGATCAAAATCCAATCTAGCAGAGTTGTTATTCGTGTCTGAATCGGAGGTTCTTGCTTTCTTTGATGCATCTATAGATTCATTGTATTGTGGAGAAAATATTGGACGGTCCTTTACAATCCTCCATACATGCTCGTGATTAAACGACTTTTTACCATTGCAATTATAAAAAATTTCGTGCGTCATACACATTATGTCTTCGTGGTTGGTTCCGCTTCTGTAGACACTAGAAACACTATTATAGCAAGAGCTGGAAAGATTTACCTTTGACCCAATTGTATTAAGCCAGTGTGACTTTACTTGTTCGAGACGTCGTTTCGGAGCACCAGTGGGGCGATTCTCATTGTAATAATCTGTGACCCTCTTCCAAAACGACGCCGATTTCTGATCATTGCCGATTATGGGATCATCACTTAGCGTGACAAAAGAATTTGACAGTTGCTCATCTTCTTCAATTGTCCACTTGTTAGACGTATGCACTTCACCAGCGGCACACTCTTGATCTGAATTTTCTAAATCAATCGGGGTTGAAGGTTGAGATAGTTGTGTCTCCAGGATGAAAGTTGGAGTTGTCGATTCTTTGCCACTCCAATATCTTGACGACATTTTAGTTGCTTGTGGAGTAGAGAATATTTGTGGAGGAGACTGTCCGAAATGTTGCCCCGATGAGTGTTGCCAATATTCGGATATCGGAGTGGAAACATTTGATGGAAAATAGTTACTCGAGTTGTCAACAAAATTTCTGTGACCTTGAAAATTTTGAGAATATGAAGGAGCATGGGGAAAATGTTCGTAATTGGATGGAAATTGAGTGGACGAGCCAAATTGAGAATATTGAAAATTTTGTGTATTCATTGAACTTTGAGAGAGATGAATTTCATCCATCATATTAGGATGATTGAACAAATTCCTACGAAATTCTTTATTATTTTTGTCCATTTGTTATGGAAACAAAAATTTTAAGAACACAAAAATAAAAGTGAATTGAGATAGAAAATATAGTAGAGTGAAGAAACTAATTGTAATGGATGAGTGAGAAAGAAAAAATGTGTATGTGATATATTTATAGACAACAAAAAAAAAAAATACTACCGTTACAAATAATTAAAATTTGAAAGATAATTTTTTTTAATGACCGTTGCAAATAATTAAATGGTAACTTTGGAAAGTTAAAAATCAAGTCTGCATTCACTATTCTCTCTACAACAATATTTACATATACATACACAATTTTACCGTTACAAAATAATTAAAACCAAAAAATAAGAAGAAAAAGTCAGCAGGAATTAAAGTGGTTGATAAAGTGGGGGCCACTTTTTTTACTTTTGCAGAAAAAAAAGACGTTACTCTATAATAACTAAAATAGGAGAGAAAAATTTATAACTTCAACTTGCAATTGTTATAACTTGAACTTGAGGGTTATAACTATGACTAACTCCACCATTGTGGAGGCCCTTAGTTCTTCCTTTCAAAAAAAAAAAAAAAAAAAAAAAGCTTAGTTCTTCTCTTTTGGTTATGCATAGTTCCCAATTCTAAAGTTTGTAATCATTCCTCATACCTTTCAATATATATACATGATTCCACTTCTGAATCAAAATAATGTTTTGGATTATGATCGAAGAACTTTGTCGAAACAAGCAGAATTGTGTGTGTTTTTTCAATCTTATTTCTAACTTAGGGTTTTTATCCAAAAGCCACAATCTCTATTTTAAAGAATTTTGTATATAGACCTTCTATCCTTCATTTTATTATGGTGTGATAAGGTAATATGGTAATGGTATGGTATATGATATATTTATAAAATTTATTATCGTATTATTATTTTGAGGAACTATATTTTAACCTCTAAATTGATCATAAAAAATAATATTGAGATATTGCAAGCGTTTCATTATCATTGATCTAGTTCAATCACATCGATTCAATCGCATTTTCTTCATATTCTCTGATGAATTTAGGATTTCTCGGTGGATTTGTAATGCCTCCATGATTTTTTCTCGGCCGAAAAAAATTCAGAGTTTGATCCCTGTTGAACTGTGATTTTGTCTCTCTACCAAGAATCGAAATATTTTCTTCTTTTAGTCGCATAAATTAATTATTTTTTATCATACCTTTTTTAAAATTATTACCCAAATTAAAATATAATATCTGTAATAAAATTAATTTTTCTTTTCACATTAAAGGATAATAAAAACACTTATTGTTTTTTAAATACATGAATTAGAATCTTTTTCACTGAAACACATGAATGGAATTAATTTTCTTCCCTTTACTTTGACTGATTAAAATGTACTGTTAGTTAAAAGATACTGGTTTTCAGGCCTATAATTAGTTGAGTTTGTGATACGACCCAATCCAGCAGGCCAGCAGGCCCAATCTTTTCTAATTTGTCGGCTAGTGAATGTAAAACCCTAGACACTGCTATAAAAACAATCTTTTCTGCAAGCAGTCTCATCATTTTCGTTATTTATCATAATTTGGGCAGCTTTTTTCATTATTTTTTGTGTTGCTGAAATTATTATCCATCTCTTTGATTTTTCATTAGCTGGGATATTGATTTTTGAGTGCCATTTTGCTGGAAAATAAAGTAGATCAATTTTTCTAATTTGCCTCAGAATAGATCAATTGGTTTTGTGTATTTTATTTTCCACAGCAAAATGCATCCACAAATCAATATCACCGGCTAATGAAAATAAAGAACAGGAGATTAATTAAGTGATGATTCAGAACTACTGATATTCAGGTACTTTAATTTCTTGCTATAATTACCTCTGATTTTGTTCGTTTTGTTCATTATATAGTAATATTCTTGGTCCAAATTCTGAGATTGAAAATTGATACAAAGGTCTCACAGAAATGTAGAGAGAATTAGAAGTTAAATATTTTTAAACAGAAAATTATATATTTTGTACTTCCTCAGTCCCATTTTAAGTTCTCACTTTTCATTTCGATCCGTTCCATTTGAAGTTACACACTATAAATATAAAAAAATCTCACAATCTCCACAATCACAATCTCCACCCTCTATCCTCTTTGAAAAGTCAACAAAACACACAAAAAATTATTTTTTCTTAATATATGTGCCGATCAAAGTGTGTGCAACTTTAAATGTGACGGAGGAATACTTCAGATCTGACAGTAAAAATAAATGATGCGTCTTGATGTACAATTGTCTTTATAGTATCCAACAATATCTACTTTAATTGGCTGACTTGATTTTCTTCTTCAGATGGGTGTACAAGAATTGGCACGGGGCAGAACAGGGATTTTAATAATTGTGTCGTTATAAAATCTAAGCTTTAATTAACGACTGACATAATAAAATCTAAGCTTTTTTAACGACTGACATAAGCATCAAATCTGAAGATTCAGAACTTTCAATAAAGATTGTAGCAAACATATTCGATTATATTGAATTTTATTTTTAGTGATGTTTATTGATTCAACCATTCAGGTGTTAACTGCATAGAAATTGTGCTAAATTGTATGATTCTATGCAAAATGGACTAACTTATTTTAATTAATTATGCTTAATACGGACCCAAAACAAGAATCATGTGCAAATTTAGTATCGAAACTTTAAAAAATAGCAATTTCAAGCTAAATTGTCAGAATGATCCTAATTTGGGCCCTTTTGGCATTTTTTTTTGTTCCATACCTTTAGAGATGTTTTTTTTTTTGGATAATTTTATACAAACTATTAATACTCTGACGGTGACCAACCAATACTATTTAATAAAAAATAATTAGTTTTATTAAAAAAAAAACATTAGTTGCATAGTGTAACACAAGAGTGTTTACAAGAATTTGCCATTTTGCAAATTCAAAGTTTTAATTTTGTGAACATTTTCTTTTCTTTTAATTAATTTATTTTTTATTATGTATTCTTACTATTTTTTTTTCGAGGATCTCAATTTCCAAACCATGGGCATATATCCTCGTGTTAGCACTATCCGATTGAAATATACGGAGAATGCTACGTCTATCCAGGGGTAAGTAACCCACCCATTAAAAATAAAAAAAATAATTATAAATAGAGAAAGAATTAAAGACAATGCAATTAATCTCCCGTCTAATTTATTACTCTTAATTAACCCTTCTTTAGGCCCGCCAAAGCAATTAATACTTTTAGTCATTTCTCCCATAAAAAAAAAAAAAAAAAAAAACTTTTCTTTACCTCAATCACTCCCAAAAATTAATCCTGGGACTTTACATACAAAAATTTGGAAATATTATAGTGTAGTCTTTTATTTTTATCTAACTTAGGGCCAAAAAATAGACAACTATAATTATTTTGATTAAGTGGTGGCATTATATATACGTATCACATATGTATACAATATAACTATAAATTAATTTATTTTATTATTTATTTATTTTTTTTGCTTAGTTTTGAAAAGTAATTACGAATTAATTTAATTTTTTATTTTAAAAATATTTTCTCATACATAATTGACTTGACTAATACGTAATTAATTTACATGTAACAGACCTTAAATTTAAGAAAAATATCATAAATTTTTTTTAACAAATTAAGAAAATATCATAATCAACTTATAACCACTAAAACATCTTTCTAACATGTTTACAAATTAATATATAAAAACAAATTTATATGAGACGATCATGAGAAGAATCTCATTTATTATATTATTAGATTTATTAAAGTCTTAATCCGATCATATTTAAAAGGAATACATTTTTTTTTTGAAAGGGTATTTAAAAGGAATACATTAGGAATGTTAATGGGACTAGTCAGTCTAAACCAGACATTATCTAATATATTTAAATTTTTATTTATAATATATATATATATTGCTTTAAAATTACATAAAATAATGATAGATTTTTCTCTGATTATCGATAAAGACTCATGTGAGTTCACGAGACATGCCCTATTTGATTATTACATTCAATATTTCAATTTGTTTCTTAAATAAAACTGAATGCAACATATCAAATAATACATGCTCCCATACATGAATTACCCTCTGTTATATTATGTGCAAGATAAACAAATACTTGGACAACACTATGATTGTTCACATAGGTTAGATATAATCGAACATGCACTGAAAATAATTATTGAATACATTATGCCTTAAAATTACGCATACTAATTTATTTTTTTTTGAAGGAAAATGTGCATACTATTAACAAATAAAATAAGTTATATATGAAATGTTTAATTTTTCAGCCAGTAGTCACTGCCAGATTTTCTACCTTGGAAAAAATATATCTATAGCTTAGATAATAATTCAACGGAAAAAGACTTAAAAGGCATTATAACTAAATATTTTTTTAAATTAAAAGGGAAATTCAGCTATTTTTAAGATATAACATATTTTCTAAGGAATGCTTCGTATTAATTATTATATGTACTTAAATATAAATATTGGTGTTGTATC